>ML789481.1:394595-409932 GCA_009831015.1 Picea engelmannii | reverse complement strand
ATGCAGTCAAGAAGAAAAAATGGAAAGAAGCTATGATGGAAGAATATCAATCCATCATGGGAAATTGTGTCTAGACTTGAAGGAAAGTTTGTAGTCACTTCAAAATGGGTTTACAAGATAAAGCATGCAGTAGATGGGAGTATTGATAGATACAAGGCAAGATTCATGGCTAGAGGGTTCTCCTAGCAAGAGGGAGAAGACTATGATGAGACGTTTGCTCCAGTTGCTAGATACACCTCTATTAGAGCCATCATATCTCTTGCAGCATCCATGGGTTGGAGTTTACATCAGATGGATGTAAAAAGTGTTTTTCTCAATGGAGTAATTGAGAAAAAAGTACACAGAGCAACCTCAAGGTTTTGAGGTACACCTGAGAGAAACCCATGTATGTAGATTAAAGAAGGTCTTATATGGACTCAAACAAGCTCCAAGAGCTTGGTATGCACGAATTGACAATTACTTGATGAGACTTGGTTTCTCCAAGAGCTATGTTGATCCAAACCTTTATTACAAAGTTGTGAATGATGTACCTGTGATCCTACTACTATATGTTGATGATTTGTTTTTGATAGGTGTAGAGCCTCTCATTATTCAGTGTAAGAGGGAGCTAGCCTCTGAATTCGATATGAAGGATCTTGGTCTCATGCATTATTAGTTGGGACTAGAAGTATGGTAGAAGCATGGTGAAATCTTCCTAGGGCAAGGGAAGTATGTTGTAAAGATCCTTCAGAAGTTTGGGATGATGGATTGCAAATCCATGGAAAATCCCATGGTGATAGATCTGAAGAAGTTGAGAGACTTTGATTCTGATCCAGTAGACTCGTCCTTGTACCGACAGTTGATTGGCTCATTGATGTATTTTGTTAATACCCAGCCAGACATTTGCTTTGCTGTGAACACGTTGAGCCAGTTCTAGGTGGAACCTAGACATGAGCATTGGATAACTGCAAAGCACATTTTGAGATATCTTCGTGGGACGCTAAATTTTGAGATATGCCTCAAACAGTGACGTACAACTGCATGGATTTACTGATTTAGATTGGGCAGGGAGTGTAGATGACAGAAAGAGTACTTTTGGTATATGTTTCAGTTTGGGCTCTGTTACGATATCATGGGCTAGCAAGAAACAAAAGTCTGTTGCACTCAGCACTGCGGAAGCAGAGTATATTGCAACTTGTGATGCTTGTATGGAAGCAGCATGGCTCCGTAAGCTGATTTATGGACTATTTGATCAGGTGCTGGATACGATTGTGATATATTGTGATAATCAGAGTTGTGTGAAGCTTTCAGAGAACCCCGTGTTCCATGATGGGTTGAAGCACATTGAGATCAAGTACTATTTTATTCGTGATAAAGCCCAGAAGGGAGAAGTGATTCTCTAGTACATCTCCACCGATGAGTAGACAACTGATATTTTGACAAAACCTCTGTCCAAGATAAAGTTTGCATACTTGAGGGACAAACTGGGACTTGTGGAGATACCCTCCTTTGGTTGAAAAGGAGGAGATGACTTCCTCGGTTGGGAGGAGTGCTGATATATGGCATCATGGATAGACAATGTGCTGGTGGACAGACATTCTCTAGGTGGAGAATGGTCCAGGCATAACAGATTGCTGATGTACCATGGACAACTATTCTCCTAGGGCATTGCCCGGACAGGTAGAATGGTCCAGGACAACTATTCTCCTGGGGCTTTGCCCAGACAGGTAGAATGGTCTGTCTCCCTGAGTTTACAGTAGTGACCAGAGTGGGGAGATTGGTACATGAGAGACATTTTCCCTGAGTTCACAGTGGTGGCTAGAGGGGGGAAAATGGTCCACGACAGTCATTCTTCCTGAGTTCACAGTAGTGACCAGAGTGGGAAGAATGGTCCTTGTGGCCCATGGCGTGGCTTTCAACATCTGTTGGGATAGTCATTTTTCCCGTGTCACAGGCAGTGACCAGGATAGGAAGAATGGTCCCTATATCACTCTGTTGAGTGAGTGACTTATGCGAGACACTCTGTTGAGTGCGCTAAGTCCAACACATGACTTATTCAACATCATGCCCGATTATTCAGATGGAGTATGGCCTCGAGAGATGATGTAGACAATGATATATTTTGATGCGAGGATGCTACCAGATTATACTGATAGTGATGATGATGCTTGTGACTTGATATGCGTGATCATGAGATAGCCTGTGTGGCTATGATGATGCTACTTGTAGAATGGTCTACAAGACTATGTGAGCCTTTCCCATACCATGTGAAATGGATGGATGTATTTGAGACCATTACAGTTAATACCTCCCTAGCTAAGAGGGAGTGTTGATATTATGGTAGCTGCGGGAGGTATTAACCTCCATGTGTAACCTTTGACTAGAATAGAATATTCCAGAAACCACAAAAATCCTAAACGGATGTGTAAAAACCCTAGAAGACAAGTCGGCTTGGTAAAATAATTAATATTAAAGTATTAGCTTCTAGAAGGACAAGTTGGCCCAGACAGGTGACAAGAACCACTATAAATAGGAGGTGCTTGAGCTCATTTGTACAAACTCATTTCACTCACTCTCTCAGTAAAGTATAGCGCAAGTTTGGAGCTGCAGTTGCAAGAAAGGAAGGTGCATTTTCTGCGGTGATTCTTGGTCTCTCTCTCTAGCGCTATCTAGCCTAAGATATGCGCCCTACCTTCTAGTATCTCTTGGTGGTATTCTTGGTGACATTTTGGAGTATATTGGTGGATTTCTTGAAGGTGAAAATTTGGGGAAGAAGTCTAACTACAACTGCTGTAGTTGAGTATTGTTCTTGTTCTGTGGTTGTGGAGACTCTCTCTTGTGTGCTACCCTTGGAGAAGGTGCGCTCTCCTTGTCTTGTGTTGTTGCTACAGTTGGATGGTGTTTTTTGGTTCCATCTCGTGCTACTGCTGCAACTAGGGTTTATCTGTTGGTTCTAGTGTGGCTTTCCGGAATCATTCTATCTAGCAAAGGTTAAAGTGCTCGGGGGTGGTTGCATGCCTATGGTTGGGTGACAATAGTGATATTGTCTATGGTTAAAACGAGCACATCGAATATTTTAACATTTTCGTCATTCCATGCTTTGTTGCCAGACATGTGATGTGGAACTAACATTTGATGTTTTATATGTATACATAAATATTCCTCATAACTGGCATTTCCGGCAGCCCAGAAAGCAATAGAATCATATCTGTCAAATTTGCCATGTATTTTCTAGGCATTTCTTGGTAAATGTATCATGTAGCCTTGAAAATCCCTGGAAATTTTAAAATCTTGTACGGGAAACTTCTTCCAGAATTCCACAGCAGGAAAGAGTTCTGTCCTTTGGAAGACACTTCTGTTAGTTTATTACTTTGAATTTGTTCTCATAATTTCCTATTTTTAGGGATTTCCTAAATTTTAGGGTTTTTCCTTTTATAGACTTTTGTTGGACTAGTGCTAAGTTGTTGTTGTTGTGTGTTTGAATTAAAAAGAGCAAGGGTGCTTTATTTAGAGTTAGGTTCCTCTTCTCTAGCGTGCCTCATTTCTCCTGCATGGTGCACCTCATCTAGAGAGACTTTCGGATCTACTCAAGATCTGTTAATGCATGTCATTGATTTTTTAGTGTGTTTATCTCCTAACTGGGGTGCCCCTTAGAATCGTTGGTTTGTTAGTTTAGAAGAGTTTAGAGTGAGTTAACATTTTCTTTATGTGCTGGTTTGTCTCTATCCGTCAGGTGCATGCTTGTGAGAAGGGTGAGTTAACTGAAGAGAACTCATGCAAGGAGAGTGCCCACCTACCTAGAGTGTTTCTCTCTTGTATTTGACTATTGTAATTTCTTTTCAAGCTAATTCAATATTTTTATGAGTATTATTGCTGCAGATATGTTAGCTGCTTTGTAATTTGAGCAGGGGTATTTCTTAGATCTTCCGTTGAAGACTTGGTGGATTGATCCTATATGTGGTGTTTCTTTCCCTGCCCATCATTCTGCAACTTTTGTTTTTGAAATGAAGAAGTTTTGTTTGGTGTTTATGTAAACTTTTCTTTCAGATTTAGTTTTAGGTCTAAGGATTCAGAACTTCATATCCATGAATTAAAATTTCAACATGGTATTGGAGCAGGTTTCCTGAAATCTTATGTCCAACAAATGGAGAAAGCAACTCCCTGTGAGAGGGAGTTGATGCAAAGCAGGATTTCAGGCAGCACGAGGCCATTCAGTTTCTTTGAGAATAGTAGTCCATCCATGTGAGAGGCTTGAATAACTTGTGAGAGGTCGATGTGCTTTGAATGCCTGTCAATGGCTCATTCAATGTGTGAAAGGTTTCTGATTTGTTATTAGTTGAATTGATGTTTTGTTTAAGTTGTGATCCAAGGGTCTGTATGCATGGCTAATACCAACATGACAGATCTCATGGAGCGATCGATTAGAAGGTGCTTCTAATGTCGCCCCTAGGAAGTTCGAGTTGTAGATGCTTATGGAAGAGCTTGATCCATGGGGCATTGTCAAGGGTACAATAGCTTCTCCAATCGATCCTCAACAATTGGCCGAATACAAGAAGAAGGTTCCTAAGGTTAAGAGGATACTTTTGGACTTTGTGAAGGACCATTTAATTCCTCACATAGCAAGAAAATCAGCTATAGAGATGTTTGAGGCATTCACTGCTCTTTATCAGTGTCAACATTTCAAGGAAGATGCTTTTGAAGAACATGAGTGATTCAAAGATTGTGACAAGTTCCCTCATGAAGATTACTGATCTTAGAGATCGACTATTTCCTACTGATATGAAGATAGCAGGTTGTTCGAGGCATTCACTAGGATTTATTAGAGTGTCAACATCTCAATGAAGATGCTTTCGAAGAACAAGTTTTCCCAAACATGCATGAGTGATTTAGACGTCCATGACAAGTTACCTCATGAAGATTATTGATCTTAAAGGTCAACCCTTTGCCTATTGCACTAAATGGATTTTATCTTCTTTGGGAATTTTGTTCAAGGTGTTTGTACTTGGGATTGTAAGACCCTCGCTAGAGTTGCGTTGGGTACCTCCATTCCACAATCACCTTGGTGGTCAGTGATCAACGTAGATGGACATATTGGACAGATGATGCCTAGACGAATCGATTGAGCGCCTTGGTCTGTTGGCAAGGTGCACCTCGGATAGTTGGATGCCTTGGCCTGTTGGCAAGGCACACTTCGGATAGTTGGATGCCTTGGCTCGTTGGCAAGACGCATCGCAGATGAAGTTGGGTGCCCCTACGAATAGATAGGGTGCATTGCAGATAGTGGCAGCATGCATTGAATCAGATGCACCAAAGAAGCTTGGATAAGGACTTGGCTAGATGCAAAGAAGGTTGCTGCGAGCAACTTCGTTCGCAGGCATGCACTTGGCATGACGAACAAAGAAGTGGCAAGAAGGCTTGATGACTTGGGTGCCCACAGTTATATGGATCTATGAAATTAGGTGGTCCGCACTTGGGGGTTCCAATGGATGATTGAGGTGCCTTCTGGCACAAGTTGCTGTGGAATGCAATCATGGGTCGCACTCATTGGGCATACTTCCTTGGGCACACATCCATTAGGCGCACATCTTCTAGATGCCATGGGCGCACTTCCTTGGGCACACATCTGTCAAACGCACATCTTCTAGACGCCATGTGTGCACTTGGGTGTTGTCAGATGGACTTAGGCGGATTGGACGTTGTGCGGACTTGGATGAGTTGGGCGCAATTAGGACGATTGGGTTGATCAAGACAAGTGGATGGAGTTGCATTTATACTATTCGAGATAGATCAGACACAAAGGCGTAGTCGGGCAGGGTTAGATGGGATGAATGGGTGGGCTTGAGACAACTTGGGTGGACCTGGCACAAGTTGAAACTATTCGACTGAATGATCGACGGGCAAGTCACCGAATGAAAGCAAGTCGACTCAATGACACTTGGGTCCACCTTGGATTGAAAGGGGCTATGCAAGGCAAGCCAAGCTCACATATATAGAAGGATGTCTCAAAGTTCAAAGGCATCAAGTTGCATGGAAAAGAGAAGTGCTAAGCCACTCAGGAGTGCAAGGAGTTTTGCAATTGTGCCAAGTTCAAGGTTGGGCACAATGGAATGGCTTCCACTGCCTTTGTGAGACAAAGAGTGGAATAAGACTCGTAGGAGAAAGGCCTGCGGAAGCTTCAAGGGTTGGATGGTGCAACGTTGTTGGGTAGTTTGGAAAAAGGCTATTTTTCTTGGTTTCTTTGTACATTTGTAATTGAGCTACAAGGAATTGGCCGCGGCCTCCCACTGTATCATGTAACATTCTCTATATAATAAAGAGTTAAGGCACCTGTCTTGGTGCCCGTCCGTACTTGTGTTCTGTAGCTTTATGTGTATTGGATGTTATTGTTCCTTGCATATTGATAATTGGCCAAGTATCTTGAATTGGCTAAGTCTTGTGTTGCTGGGATGTTTTAAGGCTGTGGTTGGATGCATGCCTAAGTGTTGATTGTTGGATGAACTAAGTGTATTGGGCTTGGTTGAGCATCTAACTTGTTGTAGCCTAAGTCACAGTTATGGGCATACCTTATATGAAGAGGCATGGTTGTTAGAATATAATGGATGTGCTTGTTTTACCATTGACAATATTACTATTGTCACCCAACCATAGGCCGAAGCCACCCTTCGAGCACCTTAGCCTTGACAGAGAATCATTTCGGAAGCAAACCCTAGGCTAGATAGCCAAACAAAGGGTAGCGCACCTTTCCCCAAGGATAGCACACCAACAAGAGCTAATCAGATAGTCCAAACCCTAACCAAGAGATAGTCCAAGCCAAAGTGTAACTGCTAGCTGCAGCAGCTGCAACAACAACTCTCCTCCAAACCTGCGCACAAACTGGGCAACTGCAGTGAGCACAAGTGCTGCTCTGCAATTCTGAGAAGTATGTCAAATGAGAGACTGACGCCCTGTATTTATACTAGTTTTGGCTAACTGCCTGGGCCGACTTCTCATTTTGGGTATATGTCTGTTTAGTATATATTTTTTCTTCTGGACGACTTCTTCTCTTAGAGGCTAATAACCTAATATAAATTATCTTCTTGAGCCGACAAGTCTTCTAGGGTTGTTAGCCAACTCATTAGGGTTTCTTCTTGCTTCCCGGAGTATTCTATTCTCGTTAGGTTTACACGTGGAGGTAAATACCTCCCGCAACTACCATAATATCAACACTCCCTCCTAGCTAGGGATGTATTACAAGTAATGGTCTTGAGCACAAACATACCATTCACCCGGTAGCATCAACATAGTTATATAGACTATCTCATGACTGGATCATGAGCACCATCATCGCTATCAATGTCATCAACTGCATCATCTCTCAAAACCATACTCTATCTGAGTAATCAAACATGATGCTCACTCCACAGAGTGACACAAGAGCCATTCTTCTAATCTAGAAGAGTAAATGTTCTGAACCATTTTCTGTTTGGGAAATCTCTGTTCATCATTCATCTGGCTGATAATTATTTTCAACACTGCTGATAGTCTTCAAGGCAATCAGAACAATATCATTCAATAGAACAAAACTGTGTCTATCCATAGTAGTACACAACTACAATCTAGTGGTACAGTACCACACCAAGTAGCACACAAGTACTTGATCAAACAATGAAACCCATCCACCACAGTAGTATACATCTATTGTCTAGAGTCATACAGTCTTCATAACAATCATCTGATATCAACCTGCACAGAAACAATGTTATGATATAAACTGAATCATCTGGGCCATTCTTTCACTCACATCTGTGAGATCTGAAAAGAGTATCTGCTTTTAGAGTAGAACATCAATGATGAACTATCTGGACCATTCTTCTCAAGCAAGGAAGAATGACTGTCCTGATTTCTGAGCCCGGACCATTCCTCACCCTGGGCCATTCCTCCAACACTAAACAAAGTGTAACCTAGAGAGAATGAATCTGCCCTAAGGAATGCCTGTCCCTGATTGCTGAACCTGGACCATTCCCCTCCCTGGGCCATTCCTCTGGCACTAAACAAAGTACAGCCTAGAGAGAATGAATCTGCCCTAAGGAATGACTGTCCGGACCATTTCCCATGTTAACCACAAGAGGAAATGATTGTCCTGCACCAACCTCCAAAACAAACCATTCCTCATGTTAACCACAATGAGAAATCGTTGTCCGACGAGGCTGCCTTAGACCACTTCCCATGTTAACCACAATGGGAAGTCACTGTCTATGGTACATCAACAATCTGGACCATTTTTCGAACTGGAAAATGTTTGTCCGTTAGAAATCTCAATCCACTTTCCGAACTGGAAAGAATATGCTCATCCTGGACCATTTTTTGAACTGAAAAATGACTGTCCATCAATCGATCATACATCATTGCTCCCTCCCAACCTGGGAGTCATCTCTTTCTTTTTCAATAAGGAAGTCGTCTCCACGAGCTCTAGCTTGAGTACGCAAACTCTTTCATCTTGGACAGATGCTTTACCAAAATGTCTGCTTATCTGCTCATCTATGGAGATATGTATTGGAGAACCACTTTCTCCTTTCTGGATTTCATCACGGATAATGTAATGCTTGATTTCAAATGTACTTCGGTCTGGAATACTGTTTTTTTTTTTTAAGGCTTCATGTAGCTCTGATCAATAAGGTATATCATTGTTGGAAAACTGGAACATATCCATGTGGCACTTCTTCTGTCATCATGAGATCTGATCTTCTGAGTAATCATCTTGATACAATATCTCTGTTTGTAGAAAATCTTCACCACGCTTCTGCTGTGCACTAGAGGTTCTCCACCAAGTTATCTTCTTCCATTTGCATACAAGGGTATGCTTCAAAGTCTTGAGGTTGCTCTTCATACGCTCTTTGTTCAATTGCTCTGGAGAACAGTCTTTGGATTCATCTGATGTAGAACTCCAACCCATGGATATTACGGATGATATAATGACTCATGTAGAGGTATGTCTGGTTTACTGGAACAAGTAATCATCATAGTCTTCTCTCTCCATCTGGGAGAACCTCTAGTTCTGGATCTTGCAATTGCTTGCATATATATACACTGTTCTTCATCACAACTTTCAGTTCCTCTGCTTGATTGCTTTTAGTGAGTTCATATCAGGCTGGTAATCTTGTGATTCTTAATACAATGGTTGGTTGTTTTGGATTTTCTTTCTTTCTTGGAATCTTCATATTCTTCCTTATGTTTCTCTTTAGCTTTTGGGTCCATGGAGTTTCTTATAGATTCTATGCCCTAAAGATTCCACTTATTTCTTTCATCATAGGATCATGGATGTGGATGGACAACCAGGGATACTTTACGACTTCTCTTCGAAGAAGACTTCTTCTAGGTCGAACTGAACACATACTGCTTTTCATCACTGCTACCATGGATATATACTTCATCATCTTCAATGGATCATAGGATTGGCTCCCTCCTAATCCTTGCTTCATGCATGCTCTTCTTTTGGTAATATATAATCGACTCCCTCCATCTAGGAGAGTCCATGCTTCCGTCTGCATCCTTATTGCCTTCTGCAAAGTGTTACAAATCTTTTTTCAATTTCCTCTTGATTGCTGACTTCTTTCTGTCTTCACTTCTTCTAAGTCTCTGATTTCGATTTATCTTGTAATAGCTTCCACATGATTTGTTTGATGTATTTCATCCTTTCATGTGTGTTATCTGACTTGTATAATGATAGCAATCCTTATCTTGTTGTTCTTCCATAGGTATAGTTCTTCTTGGAACACATTATCTTCCAAGAGATAGATATACAAGATATGTATAGAGACGATGCAAACAAGATATGTACAAGAACTAAGAAGAGTATTGTTACCTTCAGAGGAAGAAGTCTCTTTCATCCGGCTTAGTCTTCTTTGTAGGTTCTTTTTCTTCAACAACTGATGCTTCGTGTTTCTCCTTCCTTTTCTTTAGCTCGGGACAATGATTCTTGTAGTGACCATACTTTCTATAGTTGAAGCATTGTATTTCTGAAATATCTTTCTCTTGATTTGTATTCCTCCTTGAACCAAACTTCCTTTTGTTCCTGAAATTCTTGAATCTTGCTGTGAAGGCTTGATCATCGTACTTCTTTTGGGGTTTCGCTTTTGCACTGATCCTTGATTCTTCTTGAGCACAATAAGTCCAAAGTTCTTCAAATGTCGGATACTCCTTCTTTGTGTTCATGCTTGCAGAAAATGCATCCCACGTCTTGGGAAGACCATTGAGTACTATGTTTACCAATTCCTTCTTCGAAATGATCTCTTCAATAGCTTGTAGTTGATCTCACAAAGTATGATGTTATGTTGTCATCATCATTCATCTTCATGTCACGGAGCTCATTCTTTAGACTCATTATTTGTCCAATGTTTCTGATTGAGAAGAGATTTGTTAGGGCATCGTACATCTTCTTTGATGAGTCAAGATGGGAGATGTAGGGTATCAAGTGGTCTTTTATAGATTCCACTATGATACTCATAGCATTGATGTCACCGTCTTTGAACTTCTCCATAACTACAACGTTCTGCGGTTCCTTCTCTTTTTCTTCTTCAAACTTTTGTTTTGACGATCTTTCCTTTCACGATATCCAACACTTTATTCTTGGCAAGGATGAGGTCAATCCTTGTCTTCCACGCTCTGAAGTTAGAAGCTCCATCTAACTTGTTTTCTGACTTCATGGAGTAAGTCATGGCTGCTTTGACTTGGTCAACTCTAGATCTGACCAAAAACTCAAACTTGATGTCTTGGCTTGCTGAGAGTACCAGGAGATGCACTAGGTTAAGGCGCATTGATCTCTCCAGAGATTAGGTCAATCCCTACACTTAAGGTGCCTCAACGAGAGGATTAGGGTTTCTGCAACTGCACCTGCTAGTAACCCCAGCGACAGTGCTATGGTGACTGCTCCTGCTAGAAACCCTAGTGGCAGTTCTTCAACGAGCTTAATATCCTCACGGCTATGTTTCCTTTCAGCGGTTAGACTGAATGAAGGAGGTGTGGGCCCATAACCTGTTAGAATATAATGGATGTGCTCGTTTTACCATTGACAATATTACTATTGTCACCCAACCATAGGCCAAAGCCACCCTCCGAGCACCTTAGCCTTGACAGAGAATCATATCCGGAAGCAAACCCTAGGCTAGATAGCCAAACAAAGGGTAGTGCACCTTTCCCCAAGGATAGTGCACCAACAAGAGCTGATCAGATAGTCCAAACCCTAACCAAGAGATAGTCCAAGCCAAAGCGGAACTGCTAGCTGCAGCAGCTGCAACAACAACTCCTCCAAACCTGTGCACAAACTAGGCAACTGCAGTGCGCACAAGTGCTGCTCTGCAATTCTGAGAAGTATGTCAAATGAGAGACTGGCGCCTTGTATTTATACTAGTTCTGGCTAACTGTCTGGGCCGACTTCTCATTCTGGGTATCTATCTGTTTAGTATATATTATTTCTTCTGGACGACTTCTTCTCTTGGAGGCTAATAACATAATATAAATTATCTTCTTGAGCTGACAAGTCTTTTAGGGTTATTAGCCAACTCATTAGGGTTTCTTCTTGCTTCCCGGAGTATTCTATTCTCGCCAGGTTTACACGTGGAGGTAAATACCTCTCGCAACTACCATAATATCAACAATGGTTTGGTTGTAGTAGGCACATGTTGGCCAAGCCGCTATGGTCAAGGCAAGGTAGTGCCACACAACTGCAAGTGCCGAAACGACTTGGGTGGATTCAAATCACAGAAAAAAACTTGGGGGGGATTGCAAGTCCATGACATGATCCCTCCCAACTTATGAACAACTTTGGGATGCTTTTGTCCAAGAAGGAACAAGGCAAGAATCTGTGGCAACCCGAAAAGAAGAGGCCCAAGACATTGCTCTCTTTGGGAAGATGAAGAAAGGAGGGAAAAAAATCAATCTGCAAATGATAAGAAGGGGGACACATCTTTTCTTGACTTTGGCTCCAAGAAGAAGAATAAAGTGACTTGTTACAAATGTGACAAGAAGGGTCACTATTTTAATGAATACTTAGAAGAATATTTGGAAAAGGTAAAGGTAAGTAGCGATGGAAATAATTTGTAGGGAGTGAGATGGAGATGGCTTTCCCAAGTCTCACAAGATGCAAGTGAACAAGTTGGCCCACCTAGATCTAAATTTTGGGTGAGTCATCCATCTAAGAAGTTTCCAAATAATGTTTCATTGATGCTTTTCATTTTTGAAACGTAGCCTTCTAGCTTTGAGGACATGGATGACATGATGCCATGGTAGAGGAGTATAATGCCATTATCAAGAATGGTGTTTGGGAGATAGTTCCAAGACCAATTGGGAAAGTGAAAATTGATTCTAGATGGCTTTACAAAATTAAGCAAGCAATTGATGAGAGCATTGAAATGTTCAAGGTCAGGTTTGTTGCTAGAGGGTTCTCCCAGAAAGAGGGAGTTCTTTATGATGAGACGTTTGTACTAATTTCCAAGTATACCTCTATTAGAAAGATCCAAATTATTTTCGGAATGAAATGAAAGTAGAGATATTACAATGAAATACACATAAAATTTGCCAGAAACAGAGAAATACAACAATACTTGATTTCTATTAATGAAAGAAGTGTACAGAGACTGTAAAAATACAGAGTGCAAGACTCGCTAGAATGGTGGCAACTTTATCTCTGAGAAGAGATGTGACGGCTACGCTCATTCGCAAGAAGATGAGTACAATGAGGTTCTGAAGGCCTTTTTATGATAAACATGAATGCCAAATCCTAGACATCCAAAAACCTAACCCTAGGAGATGAAGCGCCAAAAGTTATGTGGGCCCTGTTGGGGTAAGTTAGTACATTAACTTCTCGGGGTCGTAACTTTTGCATACGATCTCCGTTTTAGGTGTGTGATAGCCTGTTGGAAAGGTCTTTTTGAGAACTACGCATTATGCCATCAAACTCTGACTCTGTCTACAGTTTGACTGTGGCAAGCCAAGAAAACACTGTTTAGGGCCCCAAAACGGCCCTGGAAGTACATAAACATGAACTAACATGAAAACTTCCAAAATAAGCCAGTTGGAATAGGTGGGAGGCCACCACTATCCACCCGGATGCTGCGTAGGGCTTCAGGACAGCCCTAGAAATGCAGAACCCACAATTAGAAAAAAACGTCCCCATTACAAAGAAACGTGCTGAACTGAAAACTGTCAAGATGAGCCAGTTGGAATTTGGAACAGGTGGATGGTTTCTTATGGGCATTTATTGATTCAAGTGGAATAGGCAACTACCTTTACTGTTGCATGCAACAACAACATATCTCAATCACAACATATTCTATAATGAGAAGGCTAAAATTCAAAATAATGGCAATGTGATGAGAGGTGTGATGGTCTGCATTGAGAGGATGTTGCTGGAATTCACAATCCAAGACAAGATAAATATGCAGCGATACTTGTATGGGGATTCAACTATCATCTTTGGATTTAGTTAAACATTACGACTTAGTGACAAGAAATGACTGGTAAAAAATTAATTTGTAAGTTGTTAAAGTAAATTTTGTGTTTTTTTTCATGTTTCGCATTAGACAAATTGTAATTTTTTTTTGTAACAACTGATTGGTGGATAGATTGTGGCTTTGACACAGTAGAGATACAAG
This sequence comes from Picea engelmannii, assembly GCA_009831015.1. Classification (NCBI taxonomy): domain Eukaryota; kingdom Viridiplantae; phylum Streptophyta; class Pinopsida; order Pinales; family Pinaceae; genus Picea; species Picea engelmannii. The sequence continues at coordinate 396,325 of ML789481.1, read as the reverse complement.
AATTCTCCATTAGAGTTTTGGGTCATCCTTGTAGTGCTTCAGGTTGTGAGTGTAATTGGTTAGTATTTGAGTACATCCACACCAAGAAGTGCAATAGGTTGGAGCATGAGCCGTTGGGAAAGATGGTCTTCGGGGCGTGTTTATGTTGAGTTTTGTTGGCTTTTGGCGAGTCTGATGTGTTCGAGCTTGGTTGGATGGGTTTCGGTGAGTTTCCATCCTAAAGAGTTTCCAGCACTCACCTGTTTTGGTATTGACCCAGCAAGAATCAACAAGACCTGCAGGTTTGGGTCTTGTCTCACAACATTGCAACACATGATCAACCACAATAGTTCCTTCAACGAATGGAAAAGTGTAACACCCAAAAATGAGGGAAGTACTTAGTGTCACTGAAGATGACCACCCTATGCGATTCCTCTTACCTTGATCATGGGTCTTCCGTAGGTAGCGACGATAAAGTTTGTTGATCTCCTATGCAACCCCTTCATGTGGTGACTGGTCTCATGGATCAAAGGGTTTGAATAGATATCATGATGGGACATTGCATATGACTAGTACAAGCGTTGAAATCACCATGAAGAAGGATGCCATGCAAAGTAGAGAACTTCATGGTATTTGTCTGTAAAACCACAAAAGGAGAATCCCCATCCATTGAATTAACATGTGGAGAATAAGTCGTATGAAGAGTTTCTTTAGAGGAGGTTTCTTTCCAAAAAAATCCATAAGAACCTTGAATGTAACAAGACCTTCTAGATGTATTGAAGGGAGAAATTGTGCATGAAATAAGAAATATTCGTGGGAAGATGATGTTGATTCCATGAATGACATTATTTAAAGAGCCCAGGGAGAAAAGAAAGTGGCCTGCTACAATTCCATAATATAATTGAAATGGTAGACCACCTAGATTCTTTGCTATGGTACCAAGAGGAATGTGATGCCAGATGGAATCATGAATGGGCCAAGGCCTAGACCAACCTAGCGGAGGTGAGTCTCTAATCCAGCCCTGCTATTTTGGAGTACATGCAATTTTCCTTTTTTCCTTGCCTATCTTAGCTCTGTTCTCTTTAGTTTTTCTGGAGTCTACTTAAATTTTCTTCCAGATAGATTTTATCTGGATGGTTGAACAACATGTTCTTTGATCTCGGGGAAAGAGTTCTTCTAGAGTTTAGAGCTAATTTTCAATTCTGTTATTTTTTTACTTGTTTACTCATTTTGAGTATTCCCTTGGCCTCTCCCACGACGTTTGGCTGGATGCATCCCAAGGAGCTAGCATCAGGTGAACGACTTTGCATGGCACGAGGAGAGGGCATGCTGTACTTGCACAGGCATTGACACATTCATAAATCTAATTAACCAGTAGACATGAGTTTGGATTCTTCCTCTGATACCCATTGATGATGTAATAAATGGTAGGAAAATTGATCTCTGGCATACAAAAGGGGAACAACCTCTGTTGTGTTGCAAAGATAAAAAGGAGATGTGTCGAATTCAATGTTTTAAAACTCAGAGTGCCTCGGAATTGGTCGACTCGGACTCGGACTCAGACTCGGATTGACTCAGACCGGTCTGATTTCAATGACTCGGTTTTACTAAAAAATACAGAAAATATTTAAATTTTAATGGAAAAATATATTTTAAAGATTCCAAATCATTAGAGACAAAATATGCAAAGTCTACTCATGTATATACCATATAAGGCCCATGTCAGCACCTGTGCCTAATCAGCCATGTTG
>ML789481.1:378331-393016 GCA_009831015.1 Picea engelmannii | reverse complement strand
AACTTTTATATATGGTTGCCGCCTGTTGCAGTTAACAAAAAGTAATATTTCTTCCTTTCTAGCCAATGTTAATGTGGGGGAGAAGCATCTAACAGGTATGCTCTATTTAATGTGTTCAACAAGAGTGTAGGAAGAGCATTTTGAAATTTGTGTCCTGGCATGTTGGTGCTCTTTTTATTTCCTTTTTAGAGAATTTTAAATGTCCTTCATTTAGATGAAGATGAAACAGTATCGAATGATTTCCATCATCGATGATAAAACTATTTGGTGAATATTAAAATTTGTGTTATCGTTTAATGCACTTCACTGTTGATGACTGTTACAAATGGATTTGTTACCATAGAAGTCAAAAAAATATTTTACTTTTTATATAGTGTCACTGGAATTATTTTCTTGTGTTCTTTAGGAGTTTATTGAAGATTATGATGAGCATTTTAATGGTTTGACAGGTGAGGAGATCTTGAAATTGGTGGAAGCAACTCTTACGGAGAAGTTGCCATCAAGTAAAGGACAGAAGCCATCTAAAACTGCAGGTAAAAGCTACTATTGGTTTCACTGTTAAGTCTGAACATCTGTAGCCTGTGTATCATAATTCATAGCTTAGTTTGATGCATTACATATATGTGCAGTGGATGATTTGAAGGCCAAGTACACAAATTTCATGTCAGGGAGGTTTCCCGATCTGCCAGAGGAAATTTCATTCTAATAATGTGCTGGACAATTGCTCTTAAAGATTGTTGTTTGTGTTCACCTGTTTGTTGGGTGAATAAGCATTTTGAATCTACTGGAGTCGTTGGGGTTGTACAGAATAAACTGCTAGCAATAATTACAACTATTATTTGCCAATTATTCATTCCTCCTACTGATAACCAATACAGCACATGATTATTTTTGGTACACCACATGTAGTTGAAAAATAATCCCTAGGTGCAGATGTTTCTTTGATGAGGGTAAAATGTACCTATGATATTTACACGAGGTTGAATTTATCTCTATTCAAAAGTTTAGGCACCGGAACTAGTTTATCTTTCTAGATTCATCCGTTCATTTCCAGTATTAGGCCGGAGTTGATTTTTTCGTGAATGGCCTAACATTTTGTGCGAGAAGGATATTTTTGACATTTTCGTACACCATGTTCTATGAATATTTATGAAATGCTCCATGCCCTGGTGTAAACAGCATTTCATTTAAAATAAAAAATCATTTTTTTAACAAAAAATCATTTTTTTGTTTTGTTCCATCTGGCAACCAATCAATATGGGAATGCATGAAAGTAATTTAAATTTAATTAAAATAAAATAGTCCAATGGTGACCACTAATGGTTAGTGAGACAATAAACAATACAACGATGAGTAAGCATTGAGAGTGCTAAATAAGGTTTGTAAGGACAATAAAGGAAATAAAATAGTACAAGTAGAATACCGACATCAATACCATCGATCCGTAGAGAAACTTGAGGGTAGGGTGCATGCTTTCATGACCTTGGTACTCCGTTGAGGGGTAGGGTGCATGCTCTCATGACATAGGTACTCCGTGTTTTTTTTTTCGGGGTGGGGGGGGAGGGGGGGTTGGGGACATTGAGAATAAAGGAAATAAAAGAATACAAAGAAAATGTTGAAATGGATACCATTGAACCCCAGAGGATAAGGTGCACACTCCCGAGATTCGGGTACTTCATTAGGGGTGTTTTCCCACATAATTTTTTTTGGGTGAGACTAGGGATGTACAAGGGAGTGTCAGCCCCCCAAAAATAATGATGCTCCCTCTTAAATGGGTTCTCTAGGACGCTTCCAGAATAAGGGGACACCCTGGATGTATGCGTTTTATGTATTAATGCATCATATTTGTGATTGATTATGTGATTAATATTATGCATCATTTATGTTCCAATTTATCATATATTTAAATTTCAAATTTAAGTATTTCAAGTAGGATCCCCTATGTTAGGGACCCTCAGGTCCCTTATGACATTCCCAAAAATTTGGGAGTGTCTTCACATTTCCCTGCATATCCACATACGAGAAACTGGGTGGAACGTTGAGCCAAAAGGAACAAAAGGGGCAAGGGTAGAAGGCAAGGAAGAAACCCAAATCCAACAACACCATCGACATGCAAGGCCAAGAACGTGTAATGGTATTCCTTGTCTATTGGTTGTGCCCTAAAGGCTACAATGCCTTGTTGATCTAGTGGCAGGATTGTGATTGGAATCATCATCTTGACGCTAGAGGTAAGGGATGATGACCCTATAATTAGCAATGTAGTGAGATCTGTCTTTTGAGAGTTTCTCATGGGGTGGAACATCTCAAGGAGAAGGGTGATACATCTTTGGTCCTTGTACTTTTTGAAAATTTTGAAGGAGCCATGAGTCTACAATTAAGCAATGATAACAACCATGGATTTCATAGTGGATAGAGCATCTAAAGATGAAATGGTCTTTTGACTCAGGTTCCTAGAAAGAGAGCCTACAAGTGCAATGCTCCCTCTGAAGATAATAATTTATCTATATGCATAATTGATGGGACCAACCCAACCCTGGGCCAGAGAGATTCTTAGGCTATAAGTTAGTGGCAATCTAGCATATGTCGTACTGCAGATGAGGACATCCTTGCCATGGATGTAGGTGTGAAAGTAGTGATCAAGTTTTGGATTTAGGGTCTCTTTTGGCACGACCTTGAAGTAGGCTTTGTAGTTCTTTAATCAATCATTGCTATCAATATCCTTTTTATTGAGCAGATATGCCTGGATGGATAACTTTGGGTTTGTAGGCTTCTCAATATCGACATTTAAATGTTGGGGGAGAGAAGGTATATGATATCAACTATTTATGACCCCTTGTCAAGCAAGTTGTAGAGAGGATTGGAGAGCTAGGTAAGGACATCTATTGCGATCTATGTGTGAGCCCACCATGCATCGAGTCTCGTGCAATATGTATCACAACATTGAAACCATGAAAGTGAGGAGCGAGCGAGCATGGAACTTTGTGAAAATGGAATCATGGACAAGTGAAATGAAATGCAAGCAAACAAAATGCCAATGTGAATGAGCCAAGAATAGTAGGTCAGAGTGTTGATTCTAGTGCAGCGTGATAGAATCATGTGAAGGGTGGCAACATTGCCACTTTACTATTTTTGTATTATAAGGGTCATGGATGAATCCTCCCATTTAATCACTATGTTTGGTAAAATTTCCTATTTTGAAAAACTCCATTCCTATATTATTCGTTGAAAAAGAAATATTTCCAAGGACTAAATAACATGGCTTTAAAGTTTTTATCCATATGCCATTTATTATAGAGTTTGAATGCTCTTCCATGTTTTGCATTCAAAACTACCTTCTATTCGCAGATATATATGACATCATTTTATTTGTGACATCATTTTATTTGGATGAATTAAAATTTTTGCTAGGGTGAAAATCATACTTATTTTGGGCAAATGCCATTTAATACTGATTTATTTTGTAGAGATTAATTCAGAAACAATTTTAACTACAAATTTGATTTAAAACCAACCTTAAACTTCTAATGGTACTTGATAGTGGTTTCAAACAACTATTATTTTGTTTTGTTAATCATTTTATACTACAAATGCATTAATGCCATTTTCTCAATCTCACGAGTTAGCTAATTGGATGCTTACTCTTAATAATGCATTGCATTCGATGCTCATTTATTGATAGAATAAAACTTAGGGGAGAATTTGGGGAAAATAGATTTTGAGTCTTAGGTGGTTGGGGTTGTTCTTATTTGTTATTGTTTAGAAGAAAGTGTCATATGATATATGATGCATTTCATGTTTACACAATTATTATTATCAATTGAAAAACATGTTTTGTAGTGATGAAAATTGGATTTTTCTTTCAAATTCAAGTCCCACATATGACCAATCTCTCTTGATTGTTTGGAACGTAGTTGCTTCGATTCTTCACATTGTGAGTGAAAATTTACAAATATTCATTATCCGATAATTCATGTGAATATTTCCCCATTCTCTTTTGGAGCAGTGGGATTTGAACCCACGACCTCCATCACCCCAAGATGACATGCTACTAAGTTGTGCCATCATGGCCAAGTATGTTTCCAACAAGAAAACCCTACCTAACCTAAAAATCATCCCCATTGCTCATATCCAAATGCCACAATTAAAATTCAAAATGACTTGACATGATTTATAAATCAATTTTCCCATCTTCTATATGCCCTACTTTTTCATATATAAGTTTCTTCAATGTGTTAATAGTGAATGTACGATATATGTTTCTTTAACAGTCCTAGTAGTGGGTTGATGATGCATATCAAATATTGAATATTTCTCCCTTTCACCTTTAACTATTGACTATGAAATAATATAGTGGATTCTCTTCTGTTTTGTAAATGTGTTTCTTTTAATCTTACAAAACGATATTGTTGAAATTAGTGCAGCTGCAAGAGCCATTCTCCGGGAGGATGGCATAAGACCCTAACTGAGATCTAGGGCCCCCAGTGCACTTCTGGGGTTTTTGGTTTGGGACCAAGCAGTTAGAGCCATGGCAAAAGACCCTAGTAAGGGCCCCCAGTATATTGTTGGGGTTCTTGGTCAAGGACTAAGCAATAAGTCCCTAGATGTCTTCTCGGGCCCTTGGATGTGTTCCAGGGAATCCTTGCTCGGTGCTTGGATTGATCCTTGGATGTGTTCCTTGGTGGTTGATGATGTAAGTCCCTAGATGTGTTTTAGGGCCCCTGGATATGTTCCAGGGAATCCTTGCTCGATGCTTGGATTGATCCTTGTGTTGATATTATGGTAGCTGCGGGAGGTATTTACCTCCACGTGTAAACCTGACGAGAATAGAATATTTCGGGAAGCAAGAAGAAACCCTAATGAGTTGGCTAATAACCCTAGAAGACAAGTCGGCTTAAGAGGATAATTTGTATTAGGTTATTAGCCTCCAAGAGAAGAAGTCAACCAGAAGAAATATTATATACTAAGTAAATAGGCACCCAGAATGAGAAGTCGGCCCAGGCAGTTTGCCAGTTTTAGTATAAATACAGGGGGTCAATCTTCATTCTGGCATGCATTCTCAGAACTGCAGAGCTCACTTGTGCGCACTGTAGTTAGCTAGTTTGTGCGCAAGTTTGGAGGAGAGCTGTCGTTGCAGCTGCAACAACTAGCAGATTACGTTTTGGCTTGGACTATCTCTTGGTTATGGTTTGGACTATCTGATCAGCTCTTGTTTGGTGCACCATCCTTGGAGAAAGGTGCGCCACCCTTTGTTTGGCTATCTAGCCTAGGGTTTGCTTCCAGAATGATTCTCTGTCAAGGTTAAGGTGCTCGGAGGGTGGCTTCGACCTATGGTTGGGTGACAATAGTGATATTGTCTATGGTAAAACAAGCACATCCATCATATTCTAACATGTTATGAGCCCACACCTCCTTCATTCAGTCTAACCACTGGAAGGGAGCATAACCATAAGGATACTAAGCTCGTTGAAGCATTGCCGCTAGGGTTACTAGCAGGTGCAGCTGCAGAAACCCTAACCCTCTCGTTGAGGCACCTTAAGTGAAGGGATTGACCTAATTTTCGGATAGACCAGTGCGCCCTAGCCTAGTGCATCTCCTGGTACTCTCAGCAAGCCAAGACGTCAAGTTTGAGTTTTTGGTCAAATCTAGGGTTGGCCAAGTCAAAGCAGCCATGACTTGCTCTATGAAGTCATAAAACAAGTTAGATGGAGCTTATAACTTCAGAGCGTGGAAGACAAGGATTGACCTCATCCTTGCCAAGAATAAAGTGCTAGATATCGTGAAAGGAAAGATCGTGGAACCAGAGTTTGAAGAAGGAAAAGAGAAGGAATCGCAGAACGTTGCAGTTATGGAGAAGTTCAAAGACGGTGACATCAATGCCATGAGTACCATAGTGGACTCTATAAAAGACCACTTGATACCCTACATCTCTCGTCTTGACTCATCAAAGAAGATGTACGATGCCCTAACAGACCTCTTCTCAGTCAGAAACATTGGACAAGTAACGAGTCTGAAGAATGAGCTCCGTGACATGAAGATGAATGATGATGACAACATAACATCATACCTTGTGAGAATCTCTCAATTAAGAGATCAACTACAAGCTATTGAAGAGATCATTTCAGAGAAGCAATTGGTAAACATAGTACTCAATGGTCTTCCCAATACATGGGATGCATTTGCCTCAAGCATGAACACAATGGAGTATCCTACATTTGAAGAACTTTGGACTTGCTGTGCTAAAGAAGAATCAATGATCAATGCAAAAGAGAAACCCCAAAAGAAGTACGATGATCAAACCTTCACAACAAGATTCAAGAATTTCAGGAACAAAAGGAAGTTTGGCTCAAGGAAGAAGCCAAATCAAGAGAAAGATATGTCAGAAATACAATGCTTCAACTGTCGAAAGTATGGTCACTACAAGAATCAATGTCCCGAGCTAAAGAAAAGGAAGGAGACACACAAAGCATTAGTTGCCGAAGAAAAGGAACCTACAAAAAAGACCAAGTAGGATAAAACAAACTTCTTCTTCTAAGACAATGTAACAATACTCTTCATAGTTCTTGTACATGCCATGTTTTCTGTACATATCTTGCATATCTATTTCTTAGAAGATATTATACTTATGGAAGAAACAACAAGATAAGGATTGCTATCATTATACACATGAAAGGATGAAGTACATCAAACAATTCATGTGGAAGTTATTACATAAGTAACAACTGAAAGACAAGTCGAATTCAGAATCAATCTTGAAGAAACCTAGAAGAAGTAATCAAGAGGAAACTGGAGAAAGACTTATGACACCTTGCAGAAGGCAATAAGGATGTAGACGGAAGCGTGGATTATGTTAGATGGAGGGAGTCGATTATATACTTCCAAAAGAAAAACATGCACTCATACATGAAGCAAGGATTAGGAGGGAGCTAATCTTATGGTCCATTGAAGACGATGAAGTATATATCCATGGTAACAACCATGAAAAGCAGTACGTGTTCAGTTTGACTTTATAAGAAGTCTTCTTCGAAAACAAGCCTTAAAGTATCCCTGGTTATCCATCCACATCCATGATCCTACGATGAAAGGAAGAAGCCGGAATCTTGAGAGCATGGAATCTATAGAAAACTCCATGGACCCAAGATCTAAAGAAAAACATGAGGAAGAACATGAAGATTCCAAGAAAGAAAGAGAAGCCAGAACAACCAGTCATTATATCAAGAATCACAAGATTACCAGCCTGATATGAACTCACTAAAAGTAATCAAGCAGAGACATTGAAAGTTGTGATGAAGAACAATGTATGAAAGACTTATGAATGTAAGCATTGCGAGATCCAAAACTAGAGGTTCTCCCAAATGGAGGGAGAAGACTATGATGATTACTTGTTCCAGTAAACCAAATATATCTCTACATGAGCCATTATATCATCCGCAATATCCATGGGTTGGAATTGACATCAGATGAATGCAAAGATTGTTCTCCAGAATAATTGAACAAAGAGCGTATGAAGAGCAACCTCAATGCTTTGAGGTATACCAGAAAGAGACCCTTGTATGCAGATGGAACAAGACAACTTGGTGGAGAACCTCCAATGCATAGCAAAAGCGTGGTGAAGACTTTCTATAACAGAGATATTGTATCATAATGGTTACTTATAAGTTCAGGATGATGGATTGCTAATCCATGACAAACTCTCATGATGGCAGAAGAAGTACCACTTGGATATGTTCCAGTTTGACCCTTGCCACGATGTTATGAGCTAGCAGGAAACAAAGAGGAATCCAACAATGATATACTTTATTGATCAGATCTATATGAAGCCTTCAGAGAAAACCAATGTTCCAGAAGTACATTTGAGATCAAGCATTACACTCTCCGTGATGAAGTCCAGAAAGGAGAAAGTGGTTCTCAAATATATATCTCCACAGATGAGCAGATATTCTAGTAAAGCTTCTGTCCAAGATGAAAGAGTTTGCGTACTCAAGTTGGAGCTCGTGGAGACGACTTCCTTATTGAAAAAGGAAGAGATGACTCCCAAGTTGTGAGGGAGCACTGATATGTTATTGAGCTCGGTTTCCTTGTGTTGGTGCAAGGTACGACACCTCTCCATTTGCTGCTAGGGTGCCGCGACCCTTTCTCTCTCCTCTTCCTTGCTTGTCGCTGCTTCCCTCTTGACTGTCGCCAACTCTCTTATTAGTTACTGCTAGTTGCTGCTCTTTTCTCTTGGTTGTTGCCCCTCTTTCTTTGGCTGCCACTGGTACTCCTTCATGTTGTTGCTGCCCCTCTTTGTCCCTTTTATGCTGTTGTTGTCCCTCTTCATATACAATATTTAGGGCTTGTTATGATAACCCTAAATTAGCTAACTTAGGCTGAAACTTTTGCTGCTGCTGTCCTAAGTTTTTGAGCAGTTTTTGATTGGGCTATTTGGGGTAAGTTTTTGAGCAGTTTTTGATTGGGCTATTTGGGGTTTAATTTCAGCTCTGAGTTTTTTGGTCTTTGGGTTTTATATCAAACCCTCTTGCTGTTGTTGTCTTTCCTTTTAATGCTGCAACTTCATCTTCTTGAGTGCTGCTACTGTCACCTACTTATGCTACCTTGTTACAGCCCTCAGGGCTTGGTGGGGGCAACCCTATTAACTACTACTTACGTATGCCCTATTTACTGTAGCATTTCTTTATGCTGGACTATTTTTGAGTAGGGCTGTTAGGGGCTTCTTATTTTAGCCTATGGTTGGCCATTGGGGTTTTGTATCAGTCCTAGACTTATGCTGATTTGATCCCATCATGAATTATGCTGAGGGTTTGATCCATGACCTTTATAGCCTTTACTGAGCATACAAAAAAGAGGACAACAACTAACTCCTAATGTAAATCTGTTGTTTGTTTGATCAAGGTAATGTTCAGTTTTACTTTACTAATGATCATATCTGCTCATGTTTAGATCTAGCTTAGAATTGTTTTCTACATGTTCATATCTATTGTTTTATTTCTGTGATTGATCTACTTAATAAATTTGTGTTTTGATTGCTGATCTATATCTACAGTAATGAACAAAATTAAAAGAATATTGTTGTTCTAGTTTTCCCTTGAAATTCTAACATGGTATCAGAGCTTAGGGCGTGAAAAGGGCTCAATTGTTGCAAACTTTTGAGCCTACGTAGATACACACCTAAGGGTTTGTTTATTCAGATCAACAGTAAGTTGTTTTACCATCCTTTGGGAGATCTAAATAGTGAATAACATTATATCCTTGTCTATGCTAGATATCTTGAGCTAATTCATAACTTGTTGGTCAATGGAATTTCTGAGTAAGAACAATTTGTGTGTAGATTATAGAATCTTGTCTTACTAAAACTTTGAGAAATAGTTGCTTGGGCAAACTAGATTATGATGCCTCTGTAGATATTACCTTTATGAACAACAAAATATTTCCAATAACTTGTGCTTAAGACTTCTTTCTAAAACAAACATTAGAAAGAAATCAAAATCCATTTAACATTTGGATTACAAGAGGTTTGACTTAAATCCATGGGTAACGAATTTTGAGTTTACATTCACTAACACTGTTAAGAAGTACTCCTTGATCTACTTTCGTCATATTTGGTGTCAAATTTTAAATCACATTGATCTGGATCTTCTAAGAATCAATGGTTTGGTTGATATTAGATATTGAACTTGACCATATGACATGGATAATGAACTTATCCACACTCTTTGATAAACTGTTTTTTCAAGCTTGATCTAAGTCTATCATGTTTCCACTTGCTATCTCTTGAAATGTGATCATATGACAACTTTTTTACTTTTCCCTTTGACATCAATAAAATAAATTTGAATGATAGCATGGTGACTCCACACAATCTTTGGAAACTGTGTTAATGTCTAGTATTTTCCCATTTGGACCTTTTTAGAGTATGTTCTTAAACAGTAACCTGAACCCAGTAACTTCAAGAGGATAACTCAATGATTTCTGGCTCTGATTTTAATGTGCATGGTTAACAACAATGATGTAACACAAAGGTACACAACTGAGATCAGAATGAATAAGATCATAATAAATCAAGACAGGTAGACATATTTGGTAATGGAAGTTGACTCCCACAAGTATATTGATCTTTGCCAAGCTTCTGAGATTAAGAGGGAGTTGACTATGCTTTACAATCCCCAGCTGAATGGGGTTGAAAAAAGAAAGATCAAGACATTCTGTGAGGCAACCAGAGCTATGATCAAGATCTTCCATTGGGACGAAGCTGCAAGTATTGCTGTCCACATACATGACATATGTCTTTATATAGCATTGGGAGATATATCTCCAGAAGAAGTCTTCACGGGTAAAGAAGCCTTCAATTGATCACCCGAGAATGTTTGATAGAGGACTAAACTAGAGCCCTCTGGAAAGAAAGACACTTTTGTGGGATAGAGTGAGACCTCAAAAGCATATTGAATCTATGTAGAGGTCAATAGAGATATAACTCTCCATGAGGAAGCTGCCTTTCGTCATTCCAGAGATCTTCCCTAAAATATAAAGGAGCAGGAAGCTCCAACTTTAGAACAAAGGGAGAAGGCCACAAAGCCTTCAGTGGATCCCATAATGGATTCTGTTGAGTTCCCCTTAGAGAAACTTCTAGCCAAAAGGAAACCAACTTGGTGCCACTTTAAATGAAGTAGAAAGACATGCAACACCTAAAGGTACCTTCAAAGAAAGCAAGAAACCAGATAAATATTTAGGTCTGATAACACAGTTGAATCTTGTGATTACTCAGAACCTTCCACTTTTGAAGAGGCTACCAAACATAAAGCGTGGAAGGATACCATGATAGAAGAGTACGAGTCAATATTGAAGAATGATGTATGGGAAGTGGTCCCAAGACCTTAAGAAAAATCGGTAGTAACCTCTAAAAGGATTTACAAAATAAAACTTGCAATAGATGACAATGTTAACTAGATTTATAGCTCATGATTTATCTTAGGAAGGGGAAAAATGATTAAGATGAGATCTTTGCTCCAACTGTCAGTTGAACAAGAAGTTTATATCAGACAAAGGGTTTTGTGATCCATGAGAAATAATCCCATGTAAGCAAACTCAAGAAATCCTTGTATGGATTGAAACAAGCTCCGAGAGTTTGGTATGGAATAATTGCTAGTTTTCTTCAGTCTTGGGTTCTCCAAGAGTATATCAGATCCTAATCTTTATATAAAGATTGTAAGGAATTATCCTACCATCTTGGTTTTATATGTGGGTGATTTGTTCCTTACTGGAGAGGAACATCTGATAGCCCAGACTAAAAGGGAGTTATCAACAGAATTTGAAATGAAGGACTTGGGTCTCATGCATTACTTTATTAGCTTAGAGGTGTGGCAGAAACCGGGTGAGATCCTTCTCTCACAAAGCAAGTATGCGGTTAATGTGCTTCACAGATTTGGCATGTTGGACTGTAAGTCCATGGCCTTAGCTATGATTACTAACCTGAAGAAGTTACATGATCAAGCCACAGGTTCAGGTCTAGAAGACTTCACCGTATATTGTCAGATCATTGGGTCCTTGATGTATCTAGTATATACTAGACCAGACATTTGTTATGCAGTGAATGCCCTCATCCAGTTCATGTGTAAACCAAAACTTATTCATATGGTTGCTGTTAAGCATATTCTTAGATATGTTCGAGGAAATATAGCCTAAGGGCTCATATACACTTCCAGTGGAGGTGTAATGCTTCATGAATATATAGATTTAGATTGGATGGGCAATACAGTGGACCGGAAGAGCACTTCCTGATATTGTTTCAGTTTGGGTTCAACTATGATCTCCTGGTCCAACAGGAAGCAGGGATCCATAGCCTAGAGCACTGCAGAGGCAAAATACATCGCTGCAGTGCTGCTAATAGAAAAACAGTGTGGCTCAGAAAGCTACTTAGATTTGTTTAGTGCTGAGCTAGAACCCACAATAATTCACTGTGATAACCATAGCGGTATAAAGCTCTCCGAGAATCCAGTGTTTCACGTCAGATCGAAACACATTGAGATGAGATATCACTATGTTCGGGACATGGTGCAGAAGAACATTCTCAGTATTCAGTATGCTCTGACGATGAAACAAACAACATATATTTTGATCAAGCCTCTGTCATTGACAAAGTTTTTGTACTTTCGAGTCAAGCTTGGTGTTGCTGAGAATGCCTCTCTTACTGAGAGGGAGTGTTGAAATTAGTGCAACTGTGAGAACCATTCTCCGGGAGGATGACATAAGACCCTAGCTGAGATCTAGGGCCCCAGTGCATTCTTGGGGTTCTTGGTTTGGGATTACACAGTTAGAGCCATGGAAAAAGGCCCTAGTAAGGCCCCCCAATATATTGCTGGGGTTCTTGGTCAAGGACCAAACAATAAGTCCCTAGTTGTGTTCCAGGGAATCCTTGCTCGGTGCTTGGATTGATCCTTGGATGTGTTCCTTGGTGGTTGATGATGTAAGTCCCTAGATGTGTTCTAGGGCCCCTAGATATGTTTCAGGGAATCCTTGCTTGGTGCTTGGATTGATCCTTGGATGTGTTCCTTGGTGGTTGATGATGTAAGTCCCTAGATGTGTTGTAGGGCCCTTTGATATGTTCTAGGGAATTCTTGATTAAACGCTTGGGTTGATCCTTGGTCTTGTACCTTGGTGGATAAAGACCCTAGATGTGTTCTAGGGCCCTCATATGTGTTCTGGGGTATCCTTGTCTAGGACCGAGTAGTTCTTGGTTGAGTACCAAGATGTGATGATGTGTGATCTTCTTCTTCTCTCCTGGGATGGTCCATGAGACCTAGGAGCAACTAGAAGATGGCCACAACCACATCATTAGTTTTTCCTCTTATGGAGGGATGATAAAAGCTTATAAGTTATCATGAGACATATGTGCACAATTTTCCATTGAAGAAGACCCCTTTGACTTTGTCTTGTAGCCTCCCCTTGCTTGAATCTCGTTCCCCACCTTGCTTATTGTGGTGTTGATATTTTATAAGTCACTTTGACTTATTTGACTTTCTAATTAATATTTTTATTAATTAAAAATATTAATTATTAATGATTTTTATTTGTAGGTTTTTAATTAAACCTAACCCTAACCCCTTGCTAAACTATAAAAGGAACCTCTCCCTCACTCATTTGGTTCATGGATTCCACACTCTCATCTCTTGGTATGTTTTTGTTGCAGCTACCTCAGTTTGGTCTTTTGTTTGGTGGAGCCTCCTTGGTGGATCTTCTCTTGCTAATTGGGTACAACCTCTTGATGGCATCTCTTCTCTTGCTGTTTGGGTATGGCCTCTTGATGGCTTCTCTTCTCTTGCTGATTGGGTACGACCTCTTGATGGCTTCTCTTCTCTTGTTGTTTGGGTGCGGCCTCCTTGAAGGCATCTCTCTTGATGCTTGGCTTGGCTTCCTTGCGCTGGTACAAGGTACGACACCTATCCATTTTCTGCTAGGGTGCCACTTCCCTTTCTCTCCCCTCCTCCTTGCTTGCCGCTGCTTCCCTCTTGATTGTTGCCAACTCTCTTATTGGTTACTGCTAGCTGCTGCTCTTTTCTTTTGGTTGCTGCCCCTCTTTCTTTGGCTGCCATTGGTACCCCTTCATGCTGTTGCTGCCCCTCTTTCTTTGGATGCCACTGGTCCCCTTTATGCTGTTGTTGTCCCAATTCATCTACAGTATTTAGGGATTGTTATGACAACCCTAAATAAGCTAACTTAGGTTGAAACTTTTGTTGTTGTTGTCCTAAGTTTTTGAGCAGTTTTTGAGTGGGCTATTTGGGGTTTAATTTCAACTCTGAGTTTTTTGGTCTTTGGGTTTTATATCAAACTCTCTTGTTGTTGTTGTCTTTCCTTTTAATGTTGCTACTTCATCTTCTTGAGTGCTGCCACTGTCACCTACTTATGCTACTTTGTTACAGCGCTTAGGGCTTGGTGGGGGCAGCCCTATTAACTACTACTTAAGTCTGCCCTATTTACTGTAGCAGTTCTTTATGCTGGATTGTTTTTAAGTAGGGCTGTTAGGGGCTTCTTATTTTAGTCTATGGTTGGTCATTGGGGTTTTGTATCAGTTCTAGACTTATGTTGATTTGTCATTGATTTATATCCTACTCTTCTTGGCACATTGTCCACATAATTTATGATGAGATCAAACCCTTGAGGGTTTGATACATGACCTTTATAGCCTTTACTGAGCATACAGAAAAGAGGACAACAACTAACTCTTAAGGTAAATCTGTTCTTTGTTTGATCAAGGTAATGTTCAATTTTACTTTACTAATGATCGGATCTATTCATGTTCAGATCTAGCTTAAAATTGTTTTCTACATGTTCAGATCTATTTTTTATTTTATTTCTGTGATTGATCTACTTAAGAAATTTGTGTTTTGATTGCTGATCTATATCTATAGTAGTGAGAAAAATTAAAAGAATATTGATATTCTAGTTTTCCTTTGAAATTCTAAAAAATATTAAAAAAAAAACTTAGTAGATATGCTACTATCACGAGACAAATAAAAAGTCTGCTTGAAAATTGACCCTAACTTGCATCCTACAAATAGAAGCTTGAAATACTCTACTCACAAAACTTAGGGATCCATGCTTAGAAGCAAACAACCAACATTTGCATACCATAATTTTCTTGTGGAAATTTTAATGGTGCACCATAACTCGATGATCAATCACATTTAAAGCATG
>ML789481.1:353635-369561 GCA_009831015.1 Picea engelmannii | reverse complement strand
ATCTTCTGATATAGCTCATGGATATGAATTAGATCTTCTTTATATTCTTGTATAACCCTACAATTTTGTGCTTGGTTATCTTGAATGTTTTTCTTCATACCTTGATTATTTTCTGTAACTGATATCTAGTTTCTCGAAGCACTATTTATTTAGAGGCATGACATGTTGTCTTTTTGCTAAGCCTTCTCAGTTATCCCATTGTTCCAAACACTTGATTATTAGTGATTTCTTAAGTTACCAAGCATCCTTAGCCTACAACCCTAAGGAGTTTCTTGGAGTGATAACACAAGTGGATCTTGGATCAGATTCCGGTGATGAGACACAAGTTGTAGCTATGGGAATCCGAGGTATAAATTCTGTTGCAAGTACTAGCTCTTCTAGTTCAGTTGATGTAAATGATGAGTGTAAAAGGAATGAACTTTTTTACATAAGGGTTATAACACATAATGTTAAAATTGATACTCTTGTAGACAGTGGATCACAAGCCAATCTAATCAGTGAAGATGTTGTAAATAACTTGGGACTTGAAATTAAGTCACATCCTAAACCATATCCATTGGGATGGATATGTGGTGATAATGATTTGCAAGTAACCAAGCAATGTAAAATCAAGTTTGCAATCACTTCTAATTATGTTGATGAAGTAGAGCTTGATATAGTGCCATTGGACATATGTGGAATTGTACTGGGAAGCCCATACCTTTATGATAGGAAAGCCATATTCTACAGGGAGGAAAATAAATATTGCTTCAAGAAAGATGGGAAAGAGTACATTGTTCGTGCTCATCGCATGAAAACTGACAGGTCTTTTGCAGCTACAGGGAAGTTAAAAAGAATGGTAAATGCAAGCAAAATTTTAACACTTACGTCTGTAACAAAACATGAAGTTAGTGATACTAAACATGAGATGATTCCATATGTTTCAAACAATGATGAAGTGTCACCGGAGTTACAACATAAGGTTCAACTTCATAACTTGATTACTATTCCTGTTCAAAAGGGGAATCATGTTTTGTCATTTTCATTCGCATACTCATTATTATTGTTTATTTTGTCGATGTTCAGTGGTGTATGGCTGCAAAGTGCGACAAAGGATGTAAATGATTGTGTGATAAATGAAATGATTACTTTGATAAACAATGCTATCTCAGTTTTCATGTTTGTTGTGATTAGTCAGGTGATCATTATCCCAACAGAGAGGATGGATGATACATGACAAGTGGGGAGATAATACCCTCACTTCTTACCTGAGTAAAAGCAGACTTTTGGTGGTCCAAAAGCTTCCAAACTGGGGAGGAATGATCCAGGAGGCTCCCAAGGCTTAGAAAATGCTCAAAAATAAAATTTACCAGAATTAGATGAAACCAATTCCATTGCGACCGGCTCGTCGCGTTGATTCTAGCAGTATATTTACTTTCTCAAATAGACACTATATGAGAGAGTTATCGTACTCGGACAATTTTCTCAAATAGCTAAAAAGTCAAAGGACTTGCAAAAAGTCAATGCTGACGTCAGCATGACAACAACATGACATCACCAACGACACCTCATGATGCAGACTTGGACCAATGGTAGTGTGACATGTGGTAGCAATTGACTGGGCAGATGTGGATGGCAGATCCACTCAGAGTTTGACATGTGGCACTTTGCTGGCAAATGAAGAAGTGTCACGTGGCCCAGACATGGGCTGCCACGTGGCACCCAGTCAGGGTCGAATGGCAAGTGTTAAAAATGTTTGGGGGTTCATGGGTTTTGAATCGAAGACCACCCACCAAGCCAAGCGCCTTAAGGAGAGCACTAACACCAACGCGCCCCACATGTCTCTTGTTAAATAATATGCATTTAATTTTATTTAAATTGTAATATATTACTATGTGGGCAGAAGGGGCTGGGGTTGGGGCTAAGCCCCATCCCATGGTTTTATGGTGTTATGTGACCCTGTTTGGGGGTGCGTGCCCATTCTTTGGGGGCTTAACCTTATCCTAAAGTTAAAAGTGTGTTTTTAAGCCTGTTTATGTAATTTTTAATTGATTCTCACTGATATTTAGCCCCAAAAATGTTTTTTTAAAGGATTTTGGGCCATTTGAAGGGGGATTTGATCCCAAAAAGAGGCCATATCTTGAGGGAAGTTGGGATTCCTCATCTGAGCCTCAAAATCTATATAAACTAGACTTTTTGAAGCTTGTAGGAGACTTTTTGATGCAGGGTTTTGAAGGGACAGTTTGTAAATTTTGGTCTTTTCTCATGATTTGAGAGGCAATTTTGCCATGTTTTTGAGAAGAGTTTGATGGTACATGTGTGAATCTGAGCAAGGAGGTATTTCACAACATACATGGAGCATGTAATGTAACATCAAAGAGCATTGTAAGAGAACTTTGAGCATTTTAAAGAGCAATAAAGAGGTCATTCACTTGGAAGCGGGCCTGGAGACATAACCAACGATTGGTGAACTCTGTTATCAACCTCTTGTCTCTATTTCTCTTTTTGTTTTTGCTGTTCTATTCTATTCATTTGCAGCATGGATATTAATGGCTGATCTCTTTATTCATTAATAAGCATCAAGTAAAAGTCACATTTGATATTCCGCAAACAAGATAATAAGTTTATATATTTCGCATTCTTAACAATTCGATGCATAAAATACAATGAACTAAACTTGCAATTTATCAGTAATACCTTTGTTTTTGGATCAAGGAAGAGAAGCATCTTAGTTAGGTGAGTTGGAGTAGTATAAATAGAGGGTGCTAGAGCTCATTTGTACTCACTCACTCTCACGACTACGTAAGGACAAGTGGTGCACATGATTGTAGGAGAGCTGCAACTGTTGTAGTAGTGACTTGGTCTTTGGTTATGGTTTGGACTTTTTTCTTGGTATGCTAGCTTTGGAGAGAGATACACTACCTTGGTTGGCTATTGGTTCTAAGGTCTGCTTCCAAAATTCTTCTGTCTATCAAGGTTAAAGGTGCTCAAGGGTAACCTTTGTGCCTATGGTTGGGTGACAATATTGCTATATTGTCTATTGTGAAAACAAGCACATCTCTTTTAATCTTGAGAAGGTGATGCCCCTCCAATGCTTGCACAAGTACATACCACGATCCCTACATGAGCCTAGTGGTCAATTCCATAAGTTGAAGGTGCATATTGCATAAGTCTATTCTTGTCAAACCTGGGCAAGATAAGGACCCAATAGTGCTCGATATTTCTAGATGGTTGTTGAAATAAAGCTCCATCTATCATATATTACAAAAAACCATATGAACATAATTTTCTTTTAAAAATAACTTAGATCATTCTTGCCATCAATAGATTCTTATTATAAACCATCATAGCTATAAAAAAAATGTCTTTTGTGGGCAACTTTGAAGGTGCCTATGTTAGCAAACTTAGTTTATCTTCCATTCACTTTAACTAAGGCACTTCACTTTACAACTATATTATTTATTTTATTTTTCAATGTAATTGAGAGCAATAATCCATCATCGACTTTCAATTAGGTATTAGAGTCACCATTAATTGACCAATTCACCAATATCTTCAAAATATTCATTTTCAATTATTATTATTATTGTTTTTTTAACTTATGTTCTTTGATCTTAGTGGGTTTCAATATCTGCTACTTTTGGATTTAACCATTGACTTGATCTCGAGTTTTCATAACAAGTTTTTCATTTTCCTCAACAAATCGTAATTGTCTTTGACACTTGAAACTTTTTTTTCCAGGTTACAAATCTCGGGGAAAACCCTCGAGTACTTCCCCTCATTTCTAGGATGGTACCTAGAGTAAACCCTACAATCTTTAGGGCACAAGGCCGATCAACAATAGGGCTTGAATCCATTAAAACAATATACTTGTTAATAGCTCAACATGTCACTTGTAGGAATTTAACCTGGGTGGGGAGGATAATAGTCATTCCTCCCAACCACCTGAGCGAAACCCTATCGACTTTAACGCTTGCAACTTATTTAGACTACTCCTCCAATTTCTTGTCTTTTTTCATGCTTAAATTTTTTCTCATGTTGAAACACATCGATTATAACATGACAACTTAGAACATTGTAAAACTTATAACATTCTTTGGAATAAAAATGCTATCTTCTTGTTGCATACTTCAATTTCAAATAAATAATGCAGCTCACCAAGATCTATCATCTCAAATTTAACAACTATACGTGACTTAAACTTTTGAAACAATTCATGATTGTTCCCTGTGTAAATGAAATCATCAACGTATAACATGATTATTAAATTTTTCTTTTCTGGATGAAAAACATAAACATTGGGTTCATATGAAATTTTAACTAGTTCATGATCTTGAAAGGATTTACCAATCCTAGAATACCATGCTCTCAGTGCATGTTTGAGATCATACAAGTGCTTCTTCAACCTGTAAACACAATATTTTTTACATGTAATTTCAAATCCTTTAGGTTGCTCCACATAATTTTTTTCATTCACATAGCCATTCAAAAAGGTCGATTTAATATCTATTTGATAAATTGTCCACTTATATTGTTGAGTGAATGTAAGTATCGTCTTGATTGTGTCCAACTTTACCACCAGAGAAAAGGTTTATGTACAATCATTTCCTTCCTTTTGTGCATAACCTTTTGCAACTAAACAAGCTTTATTATTATAAGTTGTTCCATTTAATTTACACTTATTTTTATATACCCATTTAGTATCAATTACATCTTTATTTTTGGGTAAACCGACCAAGTCCCAAGTATTATTTCTAAGCAAGGCACTAATTTTCATTACTTGTGTCATAAGAGGAAAGTTCACAACGCTTTGTGATCTAATGACTCTTTTGTTAAATTTAGAGCTGCTATTAAGTTCTTTTCTATTTACTAAACAATAATAGCATAAACAAGATCACTGAAAGAAACAAAATCACAAGGTACACAACATTTATCCTAGGAAACCCTCATGGGGGAGAAAACCCAACAAAAACTTCCTTAATATAGATTTCCAATACAATGCCAAGATAATAAACCAAACACTAGAGAATATCCAACACTGAGCAATGCACCTCTCTCTCTTCTTCTTCCAACAACTACAACTTCCTTCAAACTTGCGCAGTAGATGAGTGACTTGAGTGAGTGTAAGAATGAGGAGCTATCCTCTCTTATTTATACTAGCTGAGGAGCGCTAGGGTTGTGTCTCTTCACCAAGCAGGGCTGACTTCTTAATTAGTCTCATACAATTAGGGTTTGATCAATCCACAAAAGGGGATTTGTTCATTTACAAATCCCGACATGATCAATCCATAAAAAGGGGATTGATTTATTTAATAATAACTCAATAAGTAGAATATTCTTCGCAGTTACAATATTTCAACACCCCCCCTTAACAAGAAGGGTATTCTACAATACAACATCATCAGGAGGGAGAGAGAGGGAAGCAACATCAACATCGTCTAGAACACTGACTGGCATATCTATAAATCATCAGAAGTTTTTCTCATCATCAATGCCATCATCTTCACAACATCATCATCATCGTTCATAGTATGGAGTTGGAATCTGAAACATCAACATTAGTAGCATGAAGCTAGAATAATAATATCACCAACATGAGGATGGTACACCAACATCAACAACACAAGGCTGATACAACAACATCATCAACATCGTCAGCACAAGGCTAAGATAACAACATCATCAACATGAGGTTGAGATGACAACATCATCACAACACGAGGCTTGAGAAACAACATCATCACAGCTCAAGGCTGGAGAAACAACATCATCAAAACACAAAGGCTGGAGCAACATCATCATCATCATCATGAGGCAACTGAATGAGGCAGGTGCAACAACATTTTGTGGTACTCTGACAATCCCTAGGGAGCTACCCAGGAATTGTAATATTCCTTAGGATATAAAATCCTAACGGAGCTACCATGTGGTACTCTGACATATCATCCTTACCAGACCTTTGGGATTTTCCCAAGAATCATAAGATTCCCTAGGATTATAAAAATCCTAACGGAGCTACCACTACTGACCATAGCTAACATATACATGCACAGGTACTTTGACAGTCTTTCCTTATTAGACCCTCGAGATCTGTCCAAGGATGATCATTCCCCTAGGATATAAAATCCTAATTGAGCTACCCACTATTTGTCAGGATACCATAGTATCATCGACATCACTCCCCCTTTCGAGGGAGGTCCTTTCAGACTATACCGAGCTTGTCTCGAAAGTGATCAAACTTTACACGAGATAGAGGATTGGTCAACACATATGTAACCTGCTCATATGTGCCAACATATTGGATATTTATGGCTCCCCTCTGCACCATATCAAAAATGTAGTGATCCCAGATTTCTATGTGCTTCGACTTGTCATGGAACACAAGGTTATCCGTCATCTTTATGCAACTCTGGTTATCACATAGAATCACAGTTTCT
Source organism: Picea engelmannii (assembly GCA_009831015.1). NCBI lineage: Eukaryota > Viridiplantae > Streptophyta > Pinopsida > Pinales > Pinaceae > Picea > Picea engelmannii. The sequence goes on along the minus strand of ML789481.1, from coordinate 363,145 downwards.
TACATCTTCAGATCAAATAGATCTGTCAACAACTTCTGAAGCCATATAGCTTCACAATTGGCAGAACATGCAACAATGTATTCCGCTTCTGTTGTGCTAAGAGAAATATTGGATTTCTTCCTACTCTGCCATGAAGTCATGACTGAACCTAGACTGAAACAACATCTTGAAGTTCTCTTTCTATCAGAAACACTTCCATCCCAATCTGAATCGGTAGAACCAATTATTCTAAAGTCACGATCTCCATTATAACAGAGACTAAAGTCCAACATACCCTTAAAGTATCTCATCACATGTTTTGCAACAACAGAGTGAACACATCTAGGCTCTACCAGATACTGACTCAGGGTGTTCACAACAAAACATATATCTGGCCTGGTATTCGTTAGATACATCAACCAACCAATAATCTGTCTGTACAAAGTAGCATCAATCAATTCTGACGAAGTATCAACCATGAGATTCAACTTTGTTTCCATGGGTATATTCATGGATTTACACTCCAACATATCAAACCTCTTCAATATTTCAACTGCATATTTCCCTTGGTTAAATAAGATCTTCTCTGGTCTTTGTCAAACTTCGAGACCTAGGAAATATGGCATTAGGTCTTTCATCTCAAAACTCTGTAGTGAGCTTCTTCTTGCAATATGTGATGACCTTTTCTTCATATGTCAAGAATACATTATCTACATATGGTAGAAACATCACTGACTCATCATTCATAACCTTGGAGTAAGGGTTATAATCAACTTTACTTTTGGTAGAGCCCAATCTTGTTAGGAAACTATCAATTTTGCCATATTAAGCTTTGGGAGCTTGCTTCAACACGTACAAAACTTCCTTCAACTTTTATAAATGAGTATTTCTTTCTTCAAATTCAAATTAGATATTTCACATCACTTTGTACCAACCTGGTACACTTGCTCAACTGCAACTTAGTATGCATAGTCATGCGCTAGCTCTATGTGCTTTCTGCAAGGCACTATCTGTCTCAATGCTTGAGAGTATGTCCTATACTCTCTCTACAACTGTTCCTCTGGAACTGGGACTCTGCACTTGCAGCTGATCTGAAGCTGAGAATGGCTGCTCCATTCTCACTGTGACTGCTGAAATCTAAACTCCTCTACTTCATCACGTCAACAACTTCATCTTAAAATGAAAATGGCTCAATAACCGACACTGAAGATAACTCTTCTTCTTTCATGGAGGTAACTCTATCTTCTATTGTAGTCATGTCTTCATGGCCCGACTAATGTACTACACCAACTGCCACTCAATTTTAAATATGGGGATTGCTCCCCCTGCATCTCATACTGTATATGAATCATGGTTATTCTGGTTTTCTTCATGAATACTGGAACTATTTCTTCAATTACTGGAGTAAGTGTGTTGTCATAGTCTTCTCCCTCTTGCTGGGAGAATCCTTTGGACACACATCATAATTTGTATATCTGCAACATGCTTGATCTAGTAGGTCAATCTTGGAAGTCAACACTGATTTTCCTTCTAGTATCACGAAAAAATCCATATCCAGTCCTTCTGAATGGATTCCTTTTCTAACATTGAACAAGGGAATCTTCCTAGGAGATTTCATATCTCCTAGAAGTCTCTGAAGCTACGGTCTTCTCAACTTATGACATCTATCTCCCAGTCCTGGAAGATGTATGTTCATCTGATCCTTTCTGAGATCAAGCTTACTCTTGATTTCTTCTAAGTCTACAAGGACTTCATCATCTCTTATAGGATATACTTGGTGTTGAATACCAAGTCTAAATATAAAAAGATAAGTCATACTTCAAACGAATTATGCTTCCTGTCAAGGTGGATTCATTATCCTTTGACTAAGTCTTCTGTGAATTCTGTTCTAATGTTTGGTCATCTTTGGAACCTTCTGCTCCTTACAATCAATCTCCATATGAGATACTCAGATCTCAAGAAATATCTTCTTCTTCATCTTCTTTGGTACATGAATGTATATGGTTTGCTTCATCTCTCATCTAATCTGTTTCCTTCTGCAACCTTCACTATAGATTTCTCAGGGTTATCACCTATGACTTGAAACAAGGTCAACAAAACAAGAAGCAAGAATACTACTCTTTTGATAATAATAAAACAATATCATGAGTAATCGTCACAATAGATATTTTAGAGCCATCATTTGTGACTTGCCTGAAACATAGATCAAAGGTAAGAAATACCATATGACATGAGATCAACACTCTTCTAGTGTTGTGATCAAACATTCCTTCATGGTAACTTGGAACCAACTCTAGAAGTTTCTCCTAGAGGAGATGTTAGTTGTATATGGTAATAAACATTTATCTCAATATTCTCACATGCTACAAAGTATAATACTTTTCAAAGACTGCTACCTCAACTATAGTGTTTACTTGTAATGAGGTAGTTATCAACTTGCCATGTGCAACTTTGAATCTTATCAATTTAATCAATCAAACCTGGAACCTGGAGTCTTGTCCTCAAGAATGAGTGTGTTTCTTTTCTTTCAAGTCTCCTTCACTCAATATGACAAGTGATTTCTTCAACTCGTCCTCTGTACTAAGACAATATGCTATCTTGACAAAAGTCTAAGTTAGAGAATAAACTCTAATCTCAATCTAATACCTTGTCTTTAATTTGACCAAGGGTTAGTATGATGTTCATAACTTCAACTTACAACCTAGATGTCAATATAATGTCATAACGAATAGATTCATATAAAATAATCAAACATGAGGTGCATTATTCCTCTGAATGTACTGGATCTGAGATCCTTATGGATCTAGGACAACATATCCCTTCTCCTGCAAGTACCCTTTAGAATAATAATGCATTTTAAACACATGTAAGTACACACCTCCGACGATATCTTGCTAGGGTAAGGTGCACTAGGACAATAACACAACAATCCCAACAGTTTACAAAAAAATTTACTGCAACTGGTACTGCAGTTGGTGCTGGCACTGCAACTGTAATTGTAACTAGTACTACAACTGCAACTGCAACTTAGGGTTTTATGAGGAAACCCTAATTTTTCAACTTTCAAATTTTGGAATTCTAATCCAGGGACTAGATGCGCTGAGCTGAGACGAGTATGTTGGAGCTGTCTTTTTAAAAAAAATTCAAGTTTTACCCCTTGAAACTTGACCTGCACCATTTCTGGACTGGTACTTCTGGTACTGGTTCTAGTATCAACCAAAATTAGGGTTTGACTTTCTGGAGGCTCTGTCCACTGAAAAGGTGCGCTCAAGGTGCCAATGAGTTATCTAGTCTACGACTCACTTCCCTAGATGGTTTTTAGGCTGAAATTCTCTTCCAATAAAAGCCCTAATTTTCTTGTACGACAACAATGACATTTTTGGTTATCCAGTGAAAGGTGCTCTATTTAGTCAAGCTTTGATACCATGCTAAATTTAGAGCTTCTATTAAGTTATTTTCAATTTACTAAACAATAATAGCATAAGAAGGATCATTGAAAGAAACACAATCACAAGGTACACATCATTTATCCCTAGAAACCCTCATGGGGGAGAAAACCCAACAAAAACTTCCTTAATATAGATTGCCAATACAATGCCAAGATAATAAACCAAACACTAGAGAATATCCAACACTGAGCAATGCACCTCTCTCTCTTCTTCTTCCGACATCTGCAACTTTCTTCAAACTTGCGCACTAGATGAGTGACTTGAGTGAGTGTAAGAATGAGGAGCTAGCCTCTCTTATTTATACTAGCCGAGGAGCACTAGGGTTGTGTCTCTTCACCAAGTAGGGCCGACTTCTTCACTTAGTGGCTAAAACCACTTTAATTAGCCCTAGGGGCCGACTTCTTAATTAACCTCATACAATTAGGGTTTGACCAATCCAAAAAAGGTGATTTGGTCATTTACAAAGCCTGACATGATCAATCCACAAAAAGGGGATTGATTTATTTAATAATAACTCAATAAGTAGAATATTCTTCATAGTTACAATATTTCAACATCTTTTATCAAAATTTCTATCCAACTTGTAACTTTCTGAATGGCCTTTGATTGACTAACCACTTAGGATTCCTCTTGACTTCATTTTCCTTAGTTGATTTATAATTAGATCCATCACCAATTACCACTTCATCCTTGCTTACTTCAATATGAACATATTTTCGCTGACAAATTCCTTGCTCATCAAACATAACATCATTGCTTATTATGATATGCTTCTCTTAGGGATCAAATAATCTGTAATTTTTACTTCTGTGCTATATCCAATAAAAAAACACTATTTTTATAATCCATTTTTTTCCTTTTAAGGGACATGTACATAAGTAGTGCATCCAAATATTCTTATGTGTACAACACTAGGTTTCTACCATGACCATGCTTCCTCTATAGTAAAATTCAAAATTTCTCTTGTATGACACCCGTTCAAAGTGTATCACACTATATGAACTCCTTTAGCCCAACATTAATTGACAAGTTGATTTTTTTTCAACACACTTCATCCATGTCAACAATTGTCCTATTCTTCCATTATGTAAAACCATTTTGTTGATGAGTATATGAATTGGTAAATTCTCACCTTATTTGTTTCATCTTGCAAAATTCATAAATTCATTGGATATATATTCTCCCCCATTATCTGAGATGAGGGTGAGAATTTTCAAGCCACTTTGTTTTTCAATCATTTCCTTAAATTGAATAGAATGTGTAAATAATTTTTCCTTTTCTTACAGAAAGTATACCCATCTTTTTATAAAGTAGTCGTCGATAAAGGTTAAGAAATACCTTTCTTTTTCAAAAGATAAAATATCCATGGGACCACATAAGTCTAAATGTATTAATGCAAGGCATTCCCTAGCCTTCCAAGTTTGATTCAAGAAGCTCTCTCTATGCCGCTTCTCTAGTATGCATCCTTCACAAATCTCACCATCAACTTCAAGGTAGAGAAGACCATTAACCATGTTAGTATTTGTCATCAACACTGAATTTTTGAAATTAAAATTTCACATTCACAAATGGCAAAGTTTGTTATTCACTTCTTTTGTAGCCTTCAATCTCTCTGACCCATTTGATGAAAAAGTGAGTTTGAAAATTCTACCCCCTCATTTGATAGCCCCCTTTATACCTCTAGTTGTGTTCAATAATAACAAAAGTCTAAAAACATAAACCAACTTAAGAATCAAAATATTCTCAAGTGGTTATGATTGGTATAACACATATAAGATCTATGATCAAAATAATCCATGATTTTGGGGCTAAAAGGCCATTATCTAGGCCCTGGACCATGGTAGAAACTTTTCATGTGAAAATTTTCTCTATGAGAGGAAGAGGTACCTAATTTCAAGGACTAGGTGCAATATGAATACTTGTTGTGGTGAAACCTATGGTTTGGAGATGAAAATTAGGGAATTTAATCCTTCATCCTTGTTTTTTGGGATTAAAGGCCATGTATAAGGCCTAAGAATGTGATATGGGCATATAAGTGGAATCCTTTCCATGCGAGAGCATTAACCCATAACCCCATAACCGATCGAACCCAATTGACAAAAAACTAAAATTAATCCAAACCAATTATAACCCCACTAGCCCCTAATTGACCTTAACTCCTAACTATTATAACCTCTTAAACTCCTATTTGTCCATAGTTTGGTTGAGAGAGAGTATATATGTGATGCACATTAGTCTTCAAACCATTCATTGCTTGGGACTTAGGCTCATTCCTAGTCATTCATATTCATTCCTAATCCATTCATTGAATTCTTGGAGAGATGGTGAGTGCATAGTCTAAGAGATTCTTTACCCCCTTCACCCTCCATGGATAAGGGGGATTCACTTATGTAATTTTTTTTTTCTACTAATTAATGTTATAGATTTGGATTCATGCATCATACACTTTTCTCTTATCCTAATTGTGTTGGTTATTGTTACATTTTATCTATTTAGTGAGATTTAATGGAGATCCTTTGTAACTCTCATGTTGTACTTTTGATGCCAACAACACATTCCAAAGACATAACTTTTGGCTGGACTCAAATTTTTAGTTATTTATAGATCATTGGAAAGCTTAGAGCTAGGAGAGAAATATCCATAGTGGGGTTTGAACTTTGTTCAGATAATTTTGGTCCCAAATACCTACAAGAAAGGGATGAAAATTGTTTGGAAAGTCTCCTCTACTAATGATGGGGCTTGATCTCCAATCAAATATACCAACTTCTTGTTGAAACTACTATGTTTGGGGTTAACATACCTCACAATAAATCAATTCGTGAAATTATAACTTCTAATGAGTAGACCAATACATTTAATGAAAAATGAAAATTTTAACATTTTGATATAACATGTACACACCAATGATAGTGTTTTTATATCATAATTTATTGCATGTAAGCAAGTGCATCTCACAACAAACAAAATCACCTAAAGCATTTCTCTAAGGGTCCTACCAATACGAGCAATGTCTACCCAAAGACAATGCATCTTTATGAAAGGTAATTTTATCCTATTCCTAAACATCATTATGAAACACATACAATCGACTTCCCCGCAAGTGCACCCAGGTGGAGATTCTTCATATTATATGTCAAGATTCATAATCTCACAACCTTCAAGATCTAAACTAGTGATTCCATGTTCATTGGTTGAGATGGGTTAGACTGTAATGGACATGGCATGACTTATTCCTGTATTGATGGAATGTGGTGTTATATATATATATATATATATATATATATATATATATATATATATATATATATATATATATATATATATATATATATATATATATATATATTCAATGAAGTAGTTTCTTTGTGTAGAAAAAATGGTCTAAAATGATGCCATGGGGTACCTATAATCTACTTATCTATGATAATTTATTTTTCAAGCATGCTCTTCTAGTTGTTAGCCAGAAAATAGGTCTCAAGGCGGCAAGTAAGAATTTAATTCCAGTGGAAAATGTACTTGACAAATCTTCCAATAATGAATGTACTTATTCTTTCAAAATTCAAACGGATGTCCACAATTATTATGATATTGCATTCCCATCGTCCATGCTTGATGAGGAAAATGAAAATATGGGATGAGTTGAAATAAAGATCAAAATGAAGATCTTATGCATAATAGGAATTTAACACAAATACATTCTTAACTACTTCAAATTTTGACATCTTTCTAGATAATGAGTGATTTGAAAATGTTTGCAAATATTATCGAATGCATTACATATGATATTAGTTTTATTCCCTATGGTTGTAATAATCATGGTAGAGACTATTTCTCCAGTGAGAGCATCAACACTAGAATTTTTACCCATTCAATTATTAATATCCACAAGAGAAGGAAGGGATCGTCTGGAACAAACCAATAGATGGCCCTAATGCACCTCAATTGAATATTACCAATAAAACTCTAGTTCTCTTCTAACCCTAATGCACCTTGAATGAATCAACCAACATGCCTTTTGTTCAAAGACTCATGTGAGCATTGTTAGAAGACTTATTATATTTTATACTTTTTGGTTTCATTATAAAGGGGTTATATACTTGGGTAGATTGTGTTAGGTTATGTAGGTTTATATGTTAGGTATGTTGGTTGTGGAGCCTGATTATCTTTCTGATTTAGAGGTCTTTTACTTTCAGCCGTGTTTATACCCCATGTAGTATTTACACCCCATAAGTATGTACACTCTTCCACGTGGGGGAGTGCAGAGGGGGGGTACCCCCTCTGCGGGGTTCGGGGGCGAAGCCCCCGAAGCAAAAATTGCCTTGTAAAAGTATATTGTAATTTCATTGTAAATCTGGACCATTCATTATAAGGTCGCAGATCTAATGATAGAGATTATGTTAGGGTTTTTTTGCCCTAGAAGGCAACCCTTTTTTATGAGGGAAATGTATTGCGGCTATGTAGGTCGGCAAGTATTGTATTATGAGAGAGGAGACTGTGAGAGAAAGAAGAGGAAGTTACAACAGATTTTGCCGTAGGTTGTATCCCTTCATTTTGCTGGATAATAATAAAGAAAGGACCTGGCAATTTCTCTGGTGGATGTAGCCCAAACTGGGTGAACCACATAAATCTGTGTCTCTCTTGTATTGTGTATCTTCTGTGTTTTATTTCCACATTTGTTTTATTTTATTACTCCGCAGTCCTGTTTTTCTAACAACTGGTATCAGAGCGTAAGGTAACTCGTAGGAAAAGAGGGTTCCTGGTTTGAGTGGGAGCAATGTCGGAAGATGGAAAGTTTAGGGTCAAGAAATTTAATGGCCAAAACTACCAGTTATGGAAGATGCAGATGGAAGATTATTTATATCAGAAGGATCTATTCCTACCATTGACCAGAGTAGCAAAGAAGTTGGCGGCCATGAAGGACGAAGAATGGGAGATTCTTGACAGAAAGGCTCTAGGAACGATACGACTGAGCTTGGCAGCGTCGATGGCTTTCAATATCTCGAAAGAAAAGACAACGAAGGGTTTGATGGATGCGTTGGCCAAATTGTATGAAAATCCCTCGACGTCCAATAAGGTATTTCTAATGAAGAGATTATTTAATATGAAGATGTCGGAAGGTGGGTTTGTTGCACATCATTTAAATGAATTTAATACGGTTATTAATCAACTAAGTTCTGTAAAAGTGGACTTTGATGATGAGGTTAGGGCTCTTCTAATCTTGTGCTCATTGCCAAAAAGCTGAAATGGCTTGGTCATAACTGTAAGTAACTCTGTCTCTGGTTCAAATACTTTAAAATTTGATGATGTTGTTGGTGTTATCCTTAGTGAGGAAATGCGATGGAAAAACACAGGTGAGACATCAGGTAATGTGTTGAACATGGAGAACAGGGGAAGACAAAAGGATAGAGGAAAGGGCTCAGGGAACTGTGGGAATTCTAGGAAGGGAAGATCCAAATCTAGACATGGAAGGATAGAGTGCTGGAATTGTGGGAAGAAAGGACATCTAAAGAAAGACTGGAGAGCTCCAAAGAAACAAGGAGATGGATAGCAGGAGAGAAATCAGGAAGCAAATGTAATAGGTGATGTGTTACAAGATTCTTTCATTCTTTCTGTAGATAATATTTCTGAGTCTTGGGTAGTAGATTCAGGGGCTTCATTTCATGCCACACCCCATAGGAAACATTTTTTAGATTATGTTCAAAGTGATTTTGGACAGGTTCATTTGGGTGATGATGCACCATGAAAAATTGTTGGAATGAGAAAGGTAAAAATAAAGCAAAGCAATGGAAACCAATGGTTGTTGAAAGAGGTAAGACATATTCCAGATTTAAGGAAAAATCTAATTTCAACAGGGCAGTTGGCAAGTGAAGGTTGTATATCCATATTTACAGATAAGACGTGGAAGGTCATAAAAGGATCATTGGTGATAGCGAAAGGATAGAAGGTAGGTACATTGTATTTATGTACTGGTAATACTGACTCTTCTATATCTTTAGCTTCTACAAGAGTGGATACAACACTATGGAATCATAGGCTGGGACACATGAGTGAGAAGGGTATGCAGATACTTCACAAAAGAAAT
>ML789481.1:325102-343929 GCA_009831015.1 Picea engelmannii | reverse complement strand
TTGGTACCATTACCTTTCAGAGGGAGTCAGGTAAACCATTTCAATTGAAAAATGTTATGCATGTTCCAGGTCTGAAGAAAAACCTGGTCTCAGTCGCAATGTTGGAGGACAGAGGCTATGATGTTGTTTTTAGCAGTGGTAAATCCTACCCGAGACATAAAGCAATGGTTCAAGTCAAGAAGATAGGGATTCGAGTTAAGAATCTCTACATGCTGGAGGTAGATGGTTGCAATGCCATGATAGGCAAGGCAGAAAAAGTGGTGAGATGGGATGAGGGCGAATTATGGCACAGGAGATTGGGCCATCTTCATCATGGAGCCTTGAAGATCATGCAACAAATATCTACTGGACTTCCAAGGGGAACACATGCTCAGTTAGATCAGTGCAAGGGGTGCACCCTGGGGAAGTATGTAAAGTCCACCTTTCATGAAAAGGAGAACTGTGCTTCAGTGATCCTGGAGAGAATTCACACGGATGTGTGTGGACCATTCTCGGTTGCTTCAACAACAAAACATAGGTATTATGTTAATTTTGTTGATGACTTTTCTCGTAAATGATGGATATTCTTCATGCAGAAGAAGGATCAAACATTCTCAAAGTTCTGTGAGTTTAAAGCATTGGTGGAGAAAGAGTCGGGGAAGCAAGTGAAGGCTCTAAGGAGGGATAATGGTGGAGAATACATCTCTAATGAATTCAAAGACTTCTGCAACAGAGAAGGAATTCGAAGAGAACTCATAGCGCCTCATAACCCACAACAAAATGGGGTCGTGGAGAGAAAGAACAGAATGATCATGGGTGCAACACGAGCAATGTTGCATGATCAGGGCCTACCAATGCATTTGTGGGCAGAAGCATGCAACACTGTGGTTTATGTGTAGAACCGTTGTCCTCATAGAGTACTTGGCATGAGTACACTTGAAGAAGCTTTTACTGGTAAGAAATCAGATGTTTCTCATTTTAAAATTTTTGGCTGATCTACTTATGTGCATGTGACCAAGGATTCCAGGAAGAAGCTGGAACCAACTGCTAAAGTTGGAATATTTGTGGGGTACACAGAAACACCCCATAATTATCGTGTGTATTTTCCGAACAGTAAGATCACTGTTATGCGACGGGATATAAAATTCGATGAGGGGAAAGCCATGTGGTTGTCGCTTGAGAGGGAGCTAGACTTGCATGCAGAAGAGGAATTGTTGGTTCCCCAGGATGAGTCTCAAGATGTGGACCAACCACATGAGGAGGTTCATGGAGTGGAGGAAACCACTCAAGCAGAGCCATCCATCAGAAATGGCAGAAAGGGCACCACAGAAGCTGATAGATTGAGACTAGATGCTGCACAGAATGTAGGAGCCCCTACTTCACAGCGCAGACAGAGACAATATCCTGATTGATTTGCTGGATACATGGCTCTCATGAGAAAATGTATTGTGACTAAACCATCTTTCTTTCAAGAAGCAGTGCAGGACCCCAGTTAGGTTGATGCTACGGTAGAGGAGTATGACTCCATTGTCAAAAATAGTGCATGGGAAATTGTCCCAAGACTAGTCGACAATTCAGTGGTAGGTTCGAGATAGATCTACAAGGTAAAGCAAGCTGCTGATGGGAGTGTGGAGAAATACAAGGCCAAGTTTGTGGCCCGGGGATTCTCATAGATAGAGGGGATAGATTATGATGAGACCTTTTCACCTGTCGCAAGGTACTCTTCCATAATATCCATCCTTGCACTCTCAGTGCAGATGGGATGGCACATTCATCCGATGGATGTAAAAACCGCGTTCCTCAATAGGATCATTGAGGAAGAAGTGTAAATTGAACAACCAGAAGGATTTGAGACCTTTGACGGAGAGTCGCATGTGTGCAGACTCAAGAGAGCACTGCATGGGCTGAAGCAAGAAACCCGTGCTTGGTACACTCGGATAGACAACTATTTCACCGGATTGGGCTTCACCAAAAGTGAAGCATATGCAAACCTATACCAAATTGTGGTGGAGAGTAAGCTTTTAATCATTGTACTTTATGTTGATGATTTAATATTGACTGGTGATGAGTAGCTGATACAATCATGCAAGGAGGACCTTGCAAAGGAGTTCGAGATGAAGGATTTTGGCCTTCTTCATTATTTCCTTGATTTGGAAATATGGCAGCGAGATGGTGAACTTTTTGTGTCTCAAGGAAAGTATGCAAGGGAGATACTGCATAAGTTTCACATGGAGGGCTACAAACCCATGGATACTCCTCTTCCAGGAAACTGGAGGAAAGAGGATGCTACTTCTGGAGAAGTAGTGGATGCTACTGTCTATCGAAAGTTAGTGGGTTCACTAATGTATTTAGTGAACACGAGACTGGACATTTGCTACATGGTTAACCAACTAATTCAAGCGATGGTTAAGCCTACCAAACTCTTTTGGAAGGTGGGTAAGAATGTCCTGAGATATCTAAAGGGCACATCTGAGTATGGATTATGGTACAGACAGACGGATGAGGTGAAGTTGCATGGCTTCACGGATGCAGATTGGGTAGGAAGCCCAACGGACAGAAAGAGCACATTAGGGGGGATCTTTAGTATCGGATCTACAACTATTTCTTGGTACAACAGGAAACAGAGATCCATGGCACTTAGTTCAGCGGAAGCGGAATACATGGCAACGAGTCAATCTGCATGTGAGGCTATCTGGATGAGGAACATATTGGTTGGTTTGTTTGGTTCTCATTTAGATCAGACAATGATTTATTGTGATAATCAGAGCTGCATTAAACTCTCGATTAATCCTGTGTTTCATGACAGATCTAAGCATATAGATATCCGGTATCATCATCTCAGATATTGTGTGCAACGGAAGATCATGTTGCTTCAATACATTCCTACGAAAGATCAGGATGTAGACATTCTGACGAAGGTGCTCACTAGGAGAAAATTTGAATATCATAGAGACAGGATTGGGGTGAAGGATAATCCCTTTCTTGTTGAGAGGGAGTGTTGAAAAGTCAACAAGAAACATGTGTCTAATTTACTTTTCCCTTAAATAAATTAGACAATAAATAATAATCTATTATTTCATTCATAACTGAGTGAGTTGGATTTGTAACAGAACTATAAGTGTAGTTAAGTGAGTTAATATCAGTTGTACTAGTTGTAATTAAAACTTGCACTAGTGAGAGTTTAGTTAATTAGTTAACTCACATGCAACTGAAGATTTGCCATGGTTAACTACATGCATGTCAGATCCAATGGAGACCCAGTTGAGATAACATGTGAAAGGGATAGTTTGGCTATCAGTTGTGATTTGATCACACATGCAGTGAATATGCTTATGAGCATGTGCAAACTAGGCAATTCGTATCATTGTGATAATTCACATTGCAGAGATTGTGCAGAGGAGGCAAGATGTCCGGACACAGAAATTGGCACATGTATTTTCTGATTTGTGTATGACAGTGTGAGACGATTGTATTGTACCGAGAGCTCTTGGATTAGAGTTTTGTATGAGATTGTTTCATGATTCATGATATACATAATATATGATAGTGGGTTTTTTAGCTTTACGCTTTCCCGGTAAAACTTCTGTGTTATGTGTTCTTGATATTTCACTTTATGATTGTGGTTGTGATCGTGGTTTAATTTTATGCAAGAATAATAGTAGAAGAGATTCTGTATTTAACAGTGGCATATAATTGTTAGATCAGGAGAATCGCAGTAAATACTTAATTTGTATTGAAATTTCTACATAAATCTCTTGTATTCTTTTCTTGTATGATATATATGTTAATGGTAATGAAGTAAAAGAACACTAGTAACACTAATTCTCTGTAAATAAGGAAAATCTAACAAATATATCAACATGAGTGATTTTTTTTTCGCTTTATGACGAATTTTGAGGGAAAAATTGATTCAAAGGGTTTATGTCAAAATTAACATTGTAATAAACGTCATTTTTGACGCAAAATACAGTAATGAAACTATGATGAAGGCGATAATGTATTAGGATATGACTTGAGAGAAAATATCACAAGGCATGGAAGGGTAAAACTGATGCTTAAATATGGAAGGGTTAAAACTGCCCCTAGAGTTCTACATATTCTGGTGTTGGACAAAAACCTAATATATAGGAGTAATATGAGTGATGTAGGTGTGCAAAAAATATTTGAAAAGGAGACATGTAACAAGGATCAAGGATCCATGGTTTTGGCAAGAGGAGTTTTGATTGAAACACTGTACAAGTTGTTGTAAAGCACTATGATTGATGGGTGAAAATATTTCGTTGTTCCTCAGGTGAGAAAAGAAGAAGAAAATACCTCTACTTTTCATGCGGAGAAGGCAATGTTTTGGCATCAAAGATTTGGACATATTGGAGAGAAGGACCTTCGAATTTTGCACAATAAATGTATGGTTGAATGGATTTTTGACTACTACATAGATTTCAATTTCTGTGAACATTGTCTTTATGGTAAGCAAAATCATGTGAAATTCCCTACTAGTGCTAAAAGAGTAGAAGGGAGTCTACAATTGATATATAGTTATATGTTTGGATTGGTGCCTACTTCATAAATATGTAATTCTCTATACTATGCATCATTTATAGATGATTTTTTAAGGAATACATGGATATATTTCCTTTCACAAAAATCTGATGTTTTTCAGTAAATTCAAAGAGTTTAAGGCTCTTGTAGAAAAATAGATAGAGAAAAATATAAAAGTGTCAAGGACAAATAATGGTAGAGTGTTATGTGGAAATGAATTCTAGGAGTTTTGTAAGAAGTGCAAAATAGCAAGCAAAATATGACTCCATATACCACTCAATATAATGGAATCATATAAATAATGAATAGGACATTGATGGAAAAATGCAAGGAGTATGCTCAGTGTTGTAGGGATAACATATGAATTATAGGTAGAGGAAGTGGATACTACATGCTACTTGGGAAATCAATCACTTGCATCACATTGGTTGAATAAACTCTACACGAGGCATGGTTTAGTAAGAAACCCTCTATTGAATAAATCAAAGTTTTTGGCTGTGATGCTTATTCTCATGTTCCAAATAAGAAAATAAGTAAAATGGACAATATAGCAGAAAAATGTACCTTTATTGGTTATAAATACGGTGTAAAAGGATATAAGATTTGGAACCCGTAAAAATGAGGACTATTTGTAGTTGAGATGTAATCTTTAGAGAGATTAAAAGTGCCAAGTTAACTTCCATTATCACTACCACATTTGATATTGAAGTGGAGCAGAATGATGTGAAGACAATATACCTACATGGGGATCTTGAAGAAGAAATCTACATGAAACAACCAAAAGTTTTTATAGTGATGGGAAAAAAGGAGTTGGTTTGAAAGATGAAAAAGTCCTTATATGGTGTAAATCAATCTCCAAGAATGTGGTACCAAAAGTGGATACCTATATATTGAGACTTGGATTTTCAAGAAGCAAAGATGATCACTATGTATATTCCAAGTAGGTTGGTGATCGTTTTGTTTATGTGGTATTATATGTAATTATATGTTGCAAATTGGAACCAACAAGGAAATTATCAATGTTGTTAAATTCCAATTGTCCTCTAATTTTGATATGCAGGATCTTAGTGCTACATAATTTATTTTGGGCATGTAAATTAAAAGAGATCGTGTAAATAGGAAACCCTATCTCACTTCGAGGGAACATTTTGAGACAATATTGTAGAGGTTTAATATGTAGGAATGCAAATTGGTCAAGGTTCGTATTCTTGTAGGTGTAAAGTTATTTCCAAAATATGTCCTAAGACAAAAGAAGAGCTAGAGGACATTTCTTGTGTTCCCTATGAGAGTGTTGTTGGAAGTTTGATGTATGCTAGAGTATGTACTAGACCAAATATTTCCCATGCAATGGGAGTTTTGAGATGATATATGCCAAAGCTAGAGAAAGATCATTGGATAGTCATAAAGAGGGTATTCAAATATTTGCATGGAATTTCAGATTATGCAATCTACTCCCATGGAAGACTTGGACTAAATAAAATGATATATGTATAAGGTTTTGTTGATGTAGACCAGGTTGGATATATTGATCAAAATATATCTACAAGTGGTTAAATTATTTGGTGGTGCAATCAATTAGATAAGCAAGATGTAGACTATAGTTTAACTCTCAACTATAGAAGTTGAGTACATGGTAGCCATTCATACAAGTAAGGAGGTTGTATGGTCGTAGAGATTATGCTCAAGTATTACTTTTGTATAGAACATTGTAAGGATATATTTCACAATAAAAGTAAAATATTTATTGCAAAAAACACTGCTTATCATTCTAAGACAAAATATATTGTAGTGTAGTACCAATTTATTTGACACGGTCGAAGACAAGAAGGTGTTGTTGGATAAATTAGACACCTTGAAAAATGTTGTAGATTCATTAACAAAGTTAGTGAGTAATGGGAAGTTTTCTTGGTGCAGGGAATCAATGGGCATGCCTTTTATACAATTATTTTCCACCTAATCACTTGATGGGCATCATCTAGAGGTTAGCAGTCTGAAACACTGAATTATACCACTTTTCCCCTGAGTTTGAAATCCCTTTTTTCTTGGTCGCTGGTTGTCCCTTTAGAGCCCGTGACCAAAATTTTTGGTTTCTCCTTGTCCTCTTTCAAAGGGCGGTTGGTCCCTCCCTGCAAGAATGCAAGGTGCGACCGAGTTTGTTACTCCCTATTTAGGATTCGTTTCCACAAGATGATATTAAACCTCAGATTTTTCATGGTTCGACCTCGAGAAGATTGTTATATTGGGCTTCTAGATCCTATCCATATTAACCTTTGATCCTATCTCTATTATCCTATATATTGAGGGTCTCTCATGGGAAAAGGGGGGAGAGAAAGGAGAAAGCAAACTTATACTGGCAGTTTGATTACAGAGCTTGGGAAAGGATTGCATCAACTTGCTTGATTGTAAGTTGTAAACCATTTGTTTCATTAATAGAAGATGTACAAGATTTCCCCCCTTACTTGATTGTTTGTAATTGTTATCATATTTGTAGGGAATTGATATGCGTATGTTATGCCATTAGATCTATTGTCCATTTATACATGATTCATTTGATCTTGTGAAAGGTTTCTTTGTGTCTATGTGTGTGCAGATCCATCTTGGTAAGAGCGAAGGGAATATTCGAGCAAGCTAAGAGATAAGGAGCATGCAGGGACAAGCGTCATATATTCATGTATAAGTTAGATCTAGGAAAACCTGCTGCTTGCATCTCTATTCGTTTATAAATTAGATCTATCATCTATAAACTTGCTTGCATCTTGCATATATTTTTGTGTATAAATTAGATCTAGGAAAACCTATTGCTTGCATATCTATTCTTTCTTAGGTCTAGGAAGAGCCTAAGGGAGGTAACTCCTATAGGGTTCATTTACCCTACAACAATGACTACCCGAAGTAACTATTTTTGTGATTGTGCAAGCTCTGTTGCAAAGTATTCAACAAGTGCGAGGTTGTTATATGTGTTTTATTCTTTGTAGGTATGGACTATACATCTCAATGCATTTTATGGGGTCTATGGTTGTGACTTTGGATAATGTTTTTGGATCCTTATATTTCAGAGGCCATCATAGGTGGATTTTTTTTTCTAGGTGGTTTAATGCCATGGTTTTATACCCATTGTAACCTAATCCTAGTTAAAGGATTAGGGTTGTAATCTAATCCTAGTTAGTGGACTAAAGTTAATTGATGTTATGCAATACCTAAATATTGTATTGTGAAATATTAGGTTAATATAATGAGATAAATAGATGTGGCTTTGGGTTAGACTAGTTTTCCCGGTTAAGGGTTTCTAGGGTAAATCTTGTGTATACTATGTGTGAATGTGCCATTGTTTTGTTTTAAGGTTTTCTAAGCATTAACTTTATTGAATAGGTTTATTAAACTCTTCATACTCTCTAAATGTACATAAAACCTTATCTGTTTGAAAACTATATTTCTACTAAAAAACTAACTAGTCACCATCTCCACTTGCATTTCCAATCTATCCAATCAACTAATAAAGATGGCACAACCATTAATATGATACAAAACCATCCCATGCCATGATAGAGGAAACATCTGTGACCATATTAGCCTGTTGAAAATACTATAATAGGTTCATTCACTCCATCCAACATGATCCCACCATGCATGAATGATCATTGACTCATTATTAGGCGTTAGCACTATATCTCAATAAAAACTCAAACTAACCGGCAAACTATTATTGCATCATTAGCCCGAATTCAAAAGAATGAGTTGAAAACATATGAAAAACCATACAATATAATATCAAACTCAAGCTCAAAGGTATAATATCATAGACTCAATATCACAACCATAGGAAGGAGACACAACCATACAAAGGAAAATTGGAACTGTCTATGAAATAAAATATTAATCTTGGGTCATAATAAAATATTGGCTCACTATGAAACTTCCAAGATTGATATGGAACCACCTACACCAAAAGTGAAACTCAACTGGAAGAGATATATGCACCTCTAAAAATGTAAGAGATAGATGCACAAATCTATTATGCCAAGTTAGTAATAATCTAGGATCATCACAAGGCAGTCTTAAAACTATGTATATTCAATTACATGTGATGAGTACACAACAACATCCTAGTAGCCAATGGCCATACATACTCTGAAGCGAGTTGCAATGTTCCACAATCAAAGGTGTAACCAACCAGAAAATCAGTTAACTACACCTTAGATGTACAACCAAAATAAAAAGGGACATGTGAAAAAAATATAAGACTAATTACAGACCGATATGCAATGCATCATGTCTACTCTATCATAGTTTCAAACATTTGAAGGGATATACTTTCCGTGCCATCAATATGATCCAATTTTTCAAGTTCATGCATAGACCAAATCCACTGCCCGCTAAATGTTGAGTCAAATTTCATGTCTTGCAAGTTTGTTACCACTCACCATACTACTATTGCATAGGAAATCATGTGCATAATCGATTGGTCCCTTGGCACATATTAATTGTTTAAATAAAACAATGTGTATATGGGTCACACAATCAACTCTATTTTTTACTAAGAGCTTCATACAATTATAGAAATTGTCACTTATATTAGACTTCAACATGACTATTGTTGGCATTACGTTTATCTGGAAAATAAGAATCGAATTTTCACTCTGTTTCCCTTCTAAACGGGCACTTGATCAAGATTAACTCCAACATGCCAAACCTCCAAAAATAAAAGGTAAACCAATAGGAGAATTTACCCAATTTTACATGCAGATAGTCATGTATGTGTCAACACTATTAATTCATCCAATGCGTTTTTTCCATGCATATTGTTGATGCTATTAGGTACCAATGCGGTGTGCCGATCTGTTGGACTTAGGATATAGCTCCACCAAGTTGTTCCTCATATGTTCTAGGTTCATTGCATAGGATTTTACAACTCATTAGAATTTTTAATTATCTCATCCAACCATTGAGCCTTCCTATCCATGTGCATGTCAAGTCAAAGTAAGGAAACCATTGAGATTCATCTTGCAAAGGAAGGAAATGTGGATGCAATTTTTTCAGAAAAAGATACAACATTCCCTGAAATATCTATTGGGCGAATCGATGTATATAGCTCTTTGTGCTCATAAAACTTTTTGAAAAGGATGCTTGTAGCCTATGCATCATAATAATGATGAATAGCAGTCAAAATGGAAAATTTTCAACACATAAAAAAATAATTTATCCTCCAATGCAAAGTGGATCCAAAACTAAGAGAGAACAACCGCACATCCCCAATATAAATGCTTGACAACTACCTTCGAGACTCACAAAATTTGGTTGTATCCTAGGTTCTCAACTCTTTTGTGATGACTATCATCATTTCCACACAATATAGAAGATTTAATACAACATGGAATACACCATAAATCCTAGCTACTTACAAGGTATGGGAGATAGACATCTTAGAAAATAAATGCTTTGTTTTCTTTTATCTCTTATCGTCCATGGTGACCAAACGTTCTACATTTTTTGCTTTTTCCGACAACTATCAACAAAATTTGACAATGAAATCATTGGCTAAATCACAATTTTACTGTGTTCAATTTGTGTTTTTGAATGCATAAATAGATTTAATGCCCTAAAACCCCCCCAAGGAACTTGGAATATGTAATCTCAATCAATGAAATATGCAATTCCAACTATCTTTCTAATTTTCTAGTCAGACTTTGGATGAAACTCATCGAGAAACGTGCCCAAAGAAGGGAAAAAATGTAGAACATTTTGACTCCAACACAACATGAACACTAATCTGCATATTTGAGTCATGCATGCCCGATATTGATACAAATAGGTCACAACCATGAAGAGAGACAAGGTGATAACTCTGAGAAAAACACATGTGCAAAATGAGAGAATGGAAAATTTGCACCCGCAATGGCATTGTAATCCTTCATACCCATATGTTCATATTTGATTATGGAAATAACCTCCATATACCCATTATTCCGAGTGATAATTTAAACACTTCCATCATTACATAATGTAATAAAAGTCACCAGATATATCAGTGCAAGTTCCCACAACTTTGAACTAATCCTTGTAGGCTGTAATACACATGTTTAACATGCACAATAGTCCATAAGTAGGTTGGTTGCATTTCATCTTAATGAATGATGAAATAATATATCTTCTAGTGGATATGCAAGATTTGGTAAGTACATATTGAGGTCTATCAAATTCATTCTCCTCTCTATTAATATTCTCATGAGAAAGAGATATTTTAGATTGAGTTCTATCTCGATATCTCTTGGATTCTCATACTCACCACTTGGTATTTCAGACTCAAGGTGATTTTAATAAAATACATGCTTGCACAACAACCTTATGCACTTCTACAAAAGAATAAATGATATGAAACCAAGGCATACACCATGCTCCTTGATTTCTCTTCAATGGTTGCATGGAACTCATGCTAGGTGCAACCATATGGGTGGATTCACACAACTTTCATGAAACCTAGATCTCATAATTGGAACTAGGGATAATTTTAAAGATGGAAATTTATCTTAAAATGTAGAAACCTTGGAGAATCTTACTAGTCCTTAATATGCAAACTATTAAATGTTTGGCGATATTTTTGTAAAAATATTTAAAAATATAGAATTTTATATTAGTTTCTATAAAATTTGGGCAAATTTTAAGGTAAAATGTTTTATCTTACGGATTTTGGGCAAATCATTTTTATAAAAAATGAAAATTGGTGAATCGTTTTTTGGGAAAAACATGGAAAATTAACCCATTTGGTTCGATTTGCAATCCCCAAGAAAAATCAACCTTAGGGTGGAGTGAATATGCCACTTCCATACAATCCATTAGAGTCAACTCAACTCATATACCTATACTCTTTTGACCATATAAAAAATACCATACATTGATAGAATTTGCACAACATCGATATTATTATTATGGACAAGTAAATGAATATCCACAGATCAAACTTCAACCTTTCTTTTAGCCTTTGATATGAAAGATATTTTCCTAGATCTAGCTATCTATACAAGAACTATAGATGAAATCACTTTAAACACCGTTCCATACTCTAATAGAGATACAAAAATGCCCACAAAACATTGGAAATAATGGATTGAACTCAAATACACAACCAAAGATAGTTTTATAAGCAAAATCATGATATATTTCCCACTGAATAAAAACATAACCCCATATTCACAACCCATAAAGCAAATTATGACTAAAAATAAAGCACAAAACATTTATAACTCACACATGACCTTAGAAATACATAGATATGAGAGTTTTTTTTTTTCCACTTTTCTACATTGAGGGAAACATATAATGATATCATATCCATAGATCCGCTCCATGGTTTAGTGGAATATAGTCCTTCACTCCAAAAACTATAGTGAAAAACTCGAACCATGAATTCTCCAAGAAATCTTTCCTCAGTGTCATTGTTCTCACTTGGCCATAGAGGGTAGAATTGGTCACTTCCTTTAAAATGGAATTTGTTAAGACTTTAAAGAGTGTCAATGGGTAAAATTAAACAAACTAAATTAAGGAACCTAAATACACAAAACTCATACAAAATGCAACTAGTAGGATATTCATCCATTATTATTATTGCTCCTCAAAGAAAATACATAAATCAATTACAAACGCCTTTCTTTCCCATCTTCAATGGAGGGAGTGAACTTACTCTTAGTCTCCTCATACTCTCATGCACTCTCTATTTAATGATACAATGAGTAATTATGATTCTCCCCTCCAAAACCCTAAAATCCCCCTATTTTAGGTGATAATTGCAATAAAGATCCACTATTTCATCGAGTCAAGTGTTTAGAGCCCTATAATCCCAACTAAATTTCTAGGTGAAGATCATACAATACGAGCAAAACTATAAATGCAACTTGACATAAATATTACCCAACAATAATCCATTTGTCAATTTTCTTTACGACACAAAGGAAACCTCCCACAACTCCTTATGAGAGGCATGAAAAGCAAACAAGATCACTGAGGACTTGAAATTTATCTAGTGGTATGTAGGATAGTAAGGTATTTCCTTTTGTCTTTTTTCCATATATAGTTTGGATATTGAGTGTTCACAAAAAATCAACATATATTCCATAATATTAAGAAGGCTATATTTTTCCTCCCGTAGAGTGAGGAAAGAATCATCAACAAAGTTTCTATTGACAATATGCTCACCATCAAAGCCTAGAAAGGTGATACCTTTGATTAGGCCCCATGCCATTCTATTCTACTAAAAATAACCTAATGCTTAGGCCCCCATGGCATGGGTAATCCCTATCTAATTGACCTAAATAGGACGATGTATTTAGATCTAGCTTGGTTACTAGACAAGCAAGCTAAACAATTTGTAATCAAGGTTTCAATAGCCTTAATGAAAAAAGGGCCAAACCCAAGGGCCTTTGACATAATAATGACAAACTACTACTCCACCCTATCATAATATTTTTCAAGATCAATTTTAATTAGCATGGTGTCTAGACCTAGGATTCTATCCCACTCCATGCCCTCTCATATAGTGATGGAATTGTATAAAATATAATGATCTCTAATGGAGTTTATTTGTTCACGGTTGATTCTCTTTAACAAAATATTCTTCAAATGCAATGCTAGGGATTTGGACAATATATCGTACAAACAATTCAACAACATGATTAGGCACCAACCTATAATTGACTTAGGGTGTGTAAGATTTGGAATAAAATTGATAATCTCTTTGATAATGAAACTCCCTAATCATTGGTTCTATACAACTTGTATAGTTGGAACAAGTGAGGTAGAACAATGTCTCATGTGGATTTGTAAAATTCATAGTGATATTCACCTATACCTAGGGACTTATTATCAACCATCTTTTTCAAAGCTACTATCAACTCATCTAATGTCAAATCCTGATCACAAAGTATTTGATGTTAGGGTGAAAGATGACATGGGACTAAATTGTGCATGTTTTCATGGACACCTTTCCTTCCTCCATCAACCCTTGGGAATAAAAAACCAACTACCAGTGTTTCACAAATCCTCTTTCAATATCTTCATGATTTGTTATGCATCCTTTATAAGTCCTCAAATATTTCATACATTTTTATGTCCTTCATTAATGGGGATTTGAAGAAGGATTTAGTTGACTATCTCACATATTAAGCCAATGCATCATGGCTCAAATTTGTGCCTCCTACCCTTTTTACGTTTCTTTTACTTTTATGAAATGTCTTAACTTCACTGCTTTGGCCCATATTTGGTCATTAAAAGGGTTAAGATGTATCAATTGAGACCATTTCTCAAATTATCCCATCACAACCTTACTCTCTAGTCTCATAACAATGACGAGTTACCTTACATATCCTTTCATTAAAGTTGTGATATTGATAATATCATGCTCCCACCAAACTATCCATCCTTTGGGGCCTTTGCAATAAGACATTAGATTCCAAATGTGTTTAATGGAATTAAAAAATCTAGTCTTTGGGGTGTTGATTTTCATAGCTACTTAAGAGACAAAAAAATATTAGGATGATGATAATATATAGTAAGTTCTCCTAACACCTAGGCCAGTCTTCTATTGAAATTAGAAAATATTTTTTTTTTTCTAAAAGCATGGCTCAATCCAATTATTTTAACACTCTTTTATTAACTTTCTAAAATTTGGACTAGGTAAACAAAAACTCAAGAGAATCCAAAAAAATAATTTGTTTGGTTCATATAGCCCAAGTTCACCCTTTAGTCCATTCCAATTCATTTGTTCCCTTGGCTTGATTATTCCTTACCAATCTTGTATCCTTTCTTGTCTCAATTCCTCTTCCTTTCAATGAGGGTCGAATCTTCTACTTTTTTATTCAATGAACAATATCCTAACCTTATCTCTTCTTGCAAAAGTTCATCACCAAAGATGATCATAAATAGGCGATTTCTCACAATAAAAAACACCTTGGAAAATTTATTTCCAAGATAGAGAAAACCCATTGAATGAAATGAACACCAACTTCTTACCCTCCACGTTTTTCCCTGTGGAATCCAACTAATATCTCAACTTTGTGATCTTGGCTAGGTAGCTCACCATTGTATCTATGTTACTCATGTAGATGTCTGAAATATTGTTCCTTAAGAGAATCTTCCTAGATACATTCACACTCTAATATAATCCCACCAAGCCATCATACATCTACTGGCCTAACATCGTATCTACAATGTGAGTGATCAAGTTATCCATCATTGAATAATTTAGCATCCTTGTTTTTATGCAGGACCTATAGTTTTGAATCATCGGGTGCAATGATATCATTCCCAAGATGATCCCAAATCTTAACCTCCAATTACATTTGTAGTTGGAACTTCCAAGGTGTAAAATTGGAATCACCATCCAACTTGGCACACTCTCTGATACTAAGAGTAGTCATGCATACAAATATAAATCAATCTCAAAGAAAAAAATAGAAAACTGATTCTTCCCAAGTGCACTAGGGATTCACACCCAACAACATATAAATGTCAAGAACCTCTCCTAGGTATGGAACAATCGAATTACACAACTCCCTCTTCACCAAGAGAGTGATATAAAACAAATAAGATCTAATATCAAGTTAGAATTTCTTGGAACAAATTTTAATGCAAATTCAGAAATTCCACCTCAACCATGAGGTTCCTTGAATATATGTCCTATGATTTGTTTTCCTTAGGGATGAATCTAAATTGAAAATTACAATAGTATATATTTCACTTTCGTCCAACAAATTCCACAAGGCAACAGAAGAAAATAAACACCAAACAATTGTATTTCAAGGGAAATATTTCCAACCCTTAGGGATCACTTCCCTAAACAAAAACAAATCTAAAAATTAATTATTACAATAGATTTATTATTCTCATAAATCTTCCCACTTAGCTTATATATAATTTCAAATAGTTGAAAAATATACTCACTGTTATGTTAAATCAATATGCATCAATCATCATGAGAACATAAGCTAAAAGTCAGATATGAAACTACACGAAGTTTGGACAACAAAGAATGCTTCATATATACATAATATGAAGTTACAAGTACATACCAATAAATTAATAGAATATGGTACAAGTCATTCTCTAAAAACCCTAGCTAGGGAATCCACCATAAATAGAAAACCCTAGCCACCAACTCCTCCTAGGTAGGAATGACTCCCAACCAAATCTTGTCACTCCACCAAAAATCTACAACAAGAAAGTATACACAATGGCAAGTCATCTTTGGAACCTACACTTCCATCACACAAGTGTACAAGAGAAAACAATATAGTCTCCCACTATCTTCTCCTCATCAAGCACTCCAAGTAGTACTAAGGTTTCCAAGTGCCCAAAAACCCTAATCATTTTCTCTCATAAGAACTATAAGAGAAAGTGTTCCTTTTTCTCCTCTTGGGTTTCTCCCAAACATTAGCTTCCCTTATCTTCATAGGGAAAACCCTAAGCCTAAAGCCTTCCTTGCATCAACATGATAACCCTAGCACTCAAGATAAAGAGAGCAAAAGTACAATGAAGAATAGTATGTAATAAAGATACAATTTTTTTGTAACTCTCACATCTCTAATGCATTTATTGTGGTCAACATGATGCATGGAAATACTTTTTCCTCCATTTATTTATATGAAAGGTGAGGGAGGACAACAATAACATAGTGAATTTTTTCCACAAAAACAAATGTAGCTGATAACTAGATAGGCCCACATGTGAAATGATCCAACTATTAGTGACACATGTCAAGATCTAAAGTATGCACACCCATCGAGCACTGGTCTCAAGGTGAGCACTCGACAAGAAGTGTCAAACGTTTCTCTTCTAGAGGCCTCCAATTCTCCATGCTCCCTCCTAATCTATGTTTACATCCATGTCCACCCCACCTACATGAACATTCAACCCAAGCATTCTCAAGTCAAGAACAAGTGTCATTAGCTTAATTTTTCTCATATGTATATTGTAAATAATTTTGTTTGGATACACTGCTATTGTAGTCATAATCCACATTATGCACCCAACTTCATCATTATATAACATTATGGTGCCTCACATAGCCAAGTCAATCCACAAGTTGACCATTTACGAGGTGGAAAGATTATCATCCTTTTCTAATAACAATGCACATAAAATCCCTCGATTGATCAATGGCCCTTCTTAATGCAAAAAATGACTCATTTATAGATGATCAATACACACATGCTTGTTTAGGTGGTGTAGTGGGTACTATTGACTCGAAATCTCATCACCTATTATAAAAATCCTCCAATGTTTTGCAAGGCCTATCTACATATTTATGATATAATATTAATAGGTGAGGTCCCCTATAAGAAAACACATAAATTATTATTTTTAAGCATTTTCCTCAATGCACTACATATTTACATATCAATGGTATTATGATGAAGCTTCACAAGTTATGGTGTGTGTGATTCTTGGCATTATTAGAGGATAATATGGGTTGTGGCACTTCAGTTTGGCATATGCCAGTGGTAATAAAATCTTTTCATTATTCGACATTTTGGTGACATGGTACTTATGAAATATGCTACCCTATTCCTACGATTGCATACACACAAGAAATTAGAATGATTTTTTGTGCTCGTGAATTCAAGGCATATAAACTATACAATTTGATACACATGCAAGGTAAGGTATGAGAGGTAAAAACATGTTTTGACAATTTAATACACATGCAAGGTATGATATATATATATATAAAGTTTCATACATATGTACATATCTTACTACAAATTCTTGGTATGCACAAAGGCTATGCCATATTAATGGATACACTTTATAAACTCATATTGGTTTTATATTGCAACAAAGGTGATGAATAAAAGGTTATGTTAAGTTGAAATATCATAAATATTGAACCTATGAGAAAAGTATTTGAAAATTTTGGTGGCACATGTGTTGAATGGTATAAAGTTTGGGTTTTGACATAGCACATTATATATGGAATATGCAAATACAATAGATTCTAGTCTATTCGTGTGAATACATGTGACAACTTGAATGGTTATGATGTGAAGTGATAAGGTTGATTAAAATAAGGCATTTGAGTGATATTGCACATGGTTATTGACATAGATTTGGTATCAATCTTGTTAAGAATTCGTGTGATATGATGATTATGGTATCATTATTCCATTGGCTAGCATGCACATATGAGATATGGTTTGAAAGGCCCACGTGTTGGGCTGGACATGCATTGAATTCACTAGTACGTGAGTATTTAATCTGACACCCTCGCGATTCACCACTTCATTTGCTTTGGTTTTCGGTCATTTTGGTTCTATTGAGACTATGAAGAAGGAAGAGCTATGCTCCTAGAAGAAGGAACGATAGAATCTGTTCTTTGTTGACAGTGTTTTTAAGATTCAAATTTAGAATATATGCTACAACACTGTATGTATTATTGGATATATTACTTGGACCATGACCATTTTTTTAGCCAATACATTCCCTTGAAATCCTGGCTAGTATAACATATATGGCCTAAAAGTTGCATTTATTTTGAGCAAACTTACTTTCTTCAGTGCATACTTTGGTTATTTGATCATTTTGGTTCACATCTTAAAATGAATTCAAAATAGTCATATCCCCGAGTTGAATCTACATGTAAAAATAAATGAAAGGTATGATATATGGATTTAAAGTTTATTTGCAAATAGGGAACTACCCCTCTTCTTATACCACTTTCCAGAAATTGTTCCCGAATATCCCAAAACATTTTTCATTAAAAATTCATGAAATAACTCCCTCTGTTGATATAATTTATTATAATAAACTTTGAAAGTGAACCTATTAAGAAAACAATTTTACATAAGTCAACAACATGATCTATGCTGATATAGATATATGTCTTGTTGATACTATATGTATAAATGAAAGGTTCAGGCATATTTTAATGTTGAAAAATGGTTTATGAAATATGTTGATGTGAACCTTGTTCAAATAAAAAGGACAGAAGATATGAACATAATTGATAAAAATGGATTATTAACATGTATATTATCATGCATTCCTTACATTTGTTATATATTTTGTAAATTACAAATCCCTTTTCATTACTCCTATATCATTCATAATTTCATCCCATTCATTGCCCATGTTCAAAATATTAATGATTGTTCATATTGAGGAGTTTGGTAAAGAGTTTGAATGTTGTGGCAACAAATAGAGAAAGGGGAAAACTATGATTTTCTTCATTGTTTTCCATATTCCCTTGACATGCTTGATTTCTTGGTAGAGCCATGGTTGAATTATTTTGAAGGAAAAATAACATTCGATGTTTAATATACTGT
>ML789481.1:248319-325086 GCA_009831015.1 Picea engelmannii | reverse complement strand
ATATATATATATATATATATATATATATATATATATATATATATATATATATATATATATATATATATATATATATATATATTCACACACACTAATTGGGTCATTGATGCAATATAGACGAGTTTATTCAGCTATGGCAACAATCACTTTGGTAATAGGGGTAACAAAGGAAACATAGGTAGGATTCCTAATGCATTTGGGAAAAGAGGAAGAACCAAAAGAATGAGGTTCTCCATCCATTTTGATGCCAATTCGGAGGAATTCAATCGGCTGGTTCAAACTGGATATTTGAACCTCACTGGCCACCTTGCTTTCCATCCACCTCAGACACTTATTATTCCTCCTCTTTAGCCACACCCAAGCATAGCTAACTTCCCTTAGCCACCTCGTATGCCACCAACCAATGATTTTTGGGAAAATGTACATGCAAATCCTCCCTCCTACGTAGTTCATTGGCCCACCAAGTTGTTTCCACCACCTCTTCCTTTACAACATGTACAACCTGTTGCTTCTACAACTTCTCATGCACACTCTATCTAACTTCCAAAAAATTATAAAACATTAGCCATTGAACCTCAACCAAATAAACGAAAATGACCTACCATTTTTGTTAGTTCTGAGTCATATGAGACCTCTGCTTATACAACCAAGATCCTCCCTGCCAAGATTGAAGATAATATAAGGAAAATTACATTTGATGACATGCACTCTCAGATATCAAAATCTGAGGAAAAGAAATCTGCAGATGCAGATTTACTTAAGCACATGGAAACACTCTCAGAAGGAAGTAGATAAAGGGAGTATGCTTCAAACATAAAATATTATTACTAATTTTATTTTATGATGTTATGAAACTTTCAGTTTGATATTCAAGACACATATTTTTGGGACAACAAACATGATATTATTTTTTTGAAAAACCTTTATATTATGCCTTTATGATGTTTTGGGAGATACAAGTGTTTTTGATGATATGTCATGATTATATTGACTTCTTTTTTATATACATTCTTTTGATGATTTTTGCATGATATATGAGTAAAATGTGGAGAAACAAGGAAATGTTGAAAAGAAAAGAAATAAAGACATATAGGGGCCCCACCTATTAATTATTAATTATTATTATCTATCATTATTTTAAATAAAGTTGTCCTATCTTAACTAAATTTATTTAACTTTAGTAACAAAAGGTAGTTGAATCACTTGAACTAATTTTTGAAGAATAAAGGGAAAAGAGCAAGGACAAGGAAGGGCATGAGAAAATAGAGAGAGATACTTCTGATAAGGGTTACTCTAAAGATGGAAAAAGAAAGGACTGCGAATCATAGAATTTTGAAATGCTTCAAAAGAATCAAGACTATGATGCACTTGTAGCTTGGATTGATCCAATTTATTTTCAATCCTTGTCTTTTTATTTGAGCATAAATTGTATTTGTATGATTTAAAATTACATCTTAGACTTCTAAGTCTAATTTTGGTCCAAACCCTTGTAGGGGTTTGTAAAGAGAAACTTGGATGTAACTCATAAAATATATCAATAAAATCGTTTGCTGATTTCTTCTCATTCTTGAGACTTGTCGTGTATTGATTTTTCAGATGTACGTTATCTTGTATTTATTTATTCAACTCTTAGAAGTTTCATTTGCAAGAACTTTTTCTATCTTAAATTTTATTTCACAAAAAATCACATAAATTTTGTAATAACATAAGGCCCAAGAACTTATTTCTTGAGGGTTGATTGATACTTTTGAATAGGCTATAATCCCAGGGTTCTAATACCACCTATTTCACCTAGCTTAGTGAGATTCGAAAATGCTTGAGTGAGGATATACCCATTCCTCGCCTCAACATTTATTTGGCAACCATATTGGGGAGTATCTTTTACTCTCTAGTTATTTGTCTTTATTATTTTGATTAATGAATTTTCCTGCCCCAAAACAACCTAACTTGAGGTTTCCTAATCAAATAAGTATTGCATCGTGTCTTTTTGATTTTATTCTAGAAACTACCCATACTTGTGAAGAACTTGAATATTCTTGGGAGACTATAACCCACAATATTGAGATTCAAGATCAAAGAGAAGCCCTTCAAAGTAAATCTCCAAATAGGCCTCCTCAATTAACTGTTGTCTTATGAACACGAAGACTCGTCTGTCAAGACGGTTAAAAGGACAACCTCTTGAATTTGCTCCTTTCTTTGAAACATTAAGGACAAAGGAAGTCTTAGAGAATCTTCAACCAAGGCTTAAAATATATTTTTCATATTTTGAATATGAGGTAACAAGTGTTTCAATATTTTTCCTTATTAGGAAAATTACAATGACTTATTTCAGTGGTTCCAATAGTACAAGTGGACCTACTTATTCACAAGCTTCAATTTCTTCTATAATCAGAAGCATGCATAGTCACTATAATCCTATCTGGTCAACTACAAATCCCACTAAAGTCATCAAACAATACAATTTATTTAAATTCGAGGAAGATGCAAATGATACTTCATGGCATGTGTCTTATCCTTTATATTGGGCTCCAACCACTACTCCTCTTCCAAATTTCAAAGATCATTTGACTAAATTTTCTGGTAAAGGAAGGATTTCAATTAATGAACATCTTATTTCTTTTTCAAATGCATTCCATAATATTCGAGCAAATAAAAATGATACATGTATGAGACTTTTTGTCATTTCTTTGGAAGGCAAGGTTGTGGTTGATTTCTTTAAATTACCACCCAAGATATTTACAACTTAGGATGAATTATCATATTGGTTCAAATCAACCTATGGACAACCTCAAATTCCAATGGATTTTCTTAGTTATTCCAAAAATCTTGTCTACAATAAAGGTGAACCAATTAAATATTTTAATTTATGTTTCACTAAATTGTACAATCAGATTCCAAAAATCACCAGAGCTCACAATCAAGCTGCATTAATGCACTATTACAACACCTTACCTTCTACCTATCGTCATAGGCTAGAGGAGAATAATTCTAACAATATGGGATCTGTATTACAAACTTGTTTAGAGTTTGAAGATCAGTTGACAAGAACATGACTTCTTGCTGAAGACTTTTTCAAACAAACAAACATGTCAATTGTGTTACAATTGGTTTAGGATATGAGCAATTGAATGGTTTATTTTGAAATAAAATGGGTGAATTCCACCTCTGCTCCAGCTAAAACTTCTACCCAGGATGCCTTTAGAAATCAGACTAATAACTTTCATCCTAAAACTATTCTTTCAAGAACCTGGTGTAATTTTTGTGAAGAGAATCACAATGAAAATACTTATGAGATTAAGTTGAGTGAAAGAGAATGTATCTTTGGAAAAAGAACTGATACAACAATTGATTCCTTAGATTGAGCTCAAGAAGAGCATGTCATTATGGTTAACACTCAAAACAAATCCTATCAAAACAAGGGAAAGAAGGGTCCTCCCAAGACTAATTTTGCTCCTATTTTTCTCCCAGCTGATCCTCTCAACAAACTAATCCTCATATTAGTAAGGGTACCCAAAGTCAAGAGGTTTCTACCTCTTCTTCTTCATCTAAGTACAATATCTTGAACCAATTGGCTACAATCAAAGAAGATGCATATTTATTGGATATGGTCACTGTCCCTGAACAACAAAGGCATATGAAAGATTTCATGGAAGGTAAAACTTCCACTATTGCTAATTTAAATGAAGAGCATAATGAAGAAGGAATGCACATAAATAAAGTAGGTGTATATAATCCTAGAAATTATGTAAAAAATCCTCCTTTCTATACATCTATAAAGATAATGGATAAAATTGTTCATTGTTGTCTTATTGATGGTGGATTAGGCCCTAATGTCATGCCTAAGATCATCATGGAAGAGTTAGGCATTTAATGTAGGAATTAAAACTCAAAGAGTATCCATACAAGATAATTACTTCTTGAGAGACCTGATTGTACATTGATGTCTTTATATCGTCCTCACTTTCTCGATAATGTAGAATCATGACAAGTTTTTCCTGATGATGAAAGTGTATGTGCATTTTTGCAGAATGAACCATTAAAATGGAAAAAATATTATATCTCTTGAAGACAACAAATTTCCAAAGGGATTGAATCCCTTGGAAAACTCATTCTCATCTAGTGATGTTCGTAATAAAAAGGAAAAATAAGAGGAGTCAAAAATAAAAAGTGGAAGTACCGCTTTAGTGAACATTGGGACTCAATAGGAACCAAATATTTTAAATATTGGAGCCCAATGTTAAGAGAAAGAAAAACATAATTTCATAGATATGTTTCATGAATTTAAATATATCTTTCCTTGGTCTTATGAGGATCTACATGGTTTTGATCCTAACATTATTCAACATGCAATTCCTATCAAGGAAGAAGAAAAAATGGTAAGACAAATACAAAGACCTATTAATATTGTATTAGAAGCTACTATTATAAAGGAAGTTGAAAAGCTTATTAATGCCAATATTATCTTTTTTGTAAAGTATTATGAATGGGTATCTAACCTTGTCCTAGTGCAGAAAAAGAATGATGATAAAAGATTATGTGTTGATTTCTGTGCATTGAATAGGGAAGGTGTAAAAGATATTTTTCTTCTTCCTAACATGGAACTTATCTTACAACAAGTGGCATGATCACAAATGATGTAACTTCTTGATGGATTTTCAGGTTATAATTATATTCGAGTCAAGAGGACTGAAAATTATAAAACCAAATTCACCACACGTTGGGGCACCTTTGCTTATAAAATAATTCCTTTCGATTTAATTAACATAGGTGCTACCTTTCAAAGAGCTATGAAAATAGTCTTTGAAGATTACATCAATAAACTTATCCAAATATATCTTAATGATTTAGCTTTCTATTCTAGAAACCAACAACATCACTTTGATCATTTAAGAAGAGTTTTCCTTCGCTACAGAAAATTCAGAATTCTTTTGAATCCTACGAATTTTCTTTTCGGTGTTACTGTAAGTATGCTTCCCAATCATATTTTTTTCCGATTCAAGAATCATTATTGATCCAGAGAGGGTTATCACAATTCAAAATCTTCAAGCCCCATCTTCGAAAAAATAAATTCAATCTTTTATGGGTAAAATTAATTTTGTTAAAAGATTCGTTCTCGATTTTGATAGAATGGTCAAGCCTATACATAATATGTTAAAGTAAGATTGATCATTTTCTTGGAATGATGACACTGAAAAAGATTTCATAGAAACAAAAAAAAACAATCAGTACTGCCCCTATTTTGACAAAACCAAATTTTGAAAAAGATTTCATTATTTACACAAATGCCACCGAAGAAGCAATTTCTACTATTCTTCTTCAGAAAGATGATCAAAATAATGAGAAATCAATAGCTTATATGATGTATATATTACACGATGATGAATTTAAATATACTTTGATTGAAAAACATACTTATTCTCTTGTTAAAGCTATTGAAAAATTTCGTCATTTTATCTTACGTAAGCATTGTTACAATCCACAACCCAACTGAGGTCCATTGCGTACGAAAAACACATAAATTAAATTTTTTTCTACTAACTAATTTTCTGTAGCTTACCAACTACTTATTATAACCATAATTAAGTAATATCTGTTACTATTGCTTAAATTCATCTACAACATTCTAAAATAAAAATGAAATGTAGCTAATAAACTCAAACACAACAACATATAAAACATTTTTAAACACATAGTGGATGCACAACAATTTAACTCATAAATATAACACATACAATATATACAACACTTATCTTTTAATTCAGTTGTGAAACCAACTGCTTGGGACGAACGTTACACAAAACCATTGAATTTTTGTTCCAAATCACAATAGAAAGACAACCTCGAGCTAGGGCTAGTAATCCACAAAAGAGGGTGGTCACTCATTGTCCACTCAAAGCTCATAAATCCCACAACCCATTAGCATTCTCCTACATCTATCCTGATTTTCCACCAACTCTATTCCTCTTGACCTGACCAACCCAAGGAATGTATGCCTTCACTGATCTCTGTCCCTCGGGCATCCCATTTGTTTATCAGGGTCTCTTTGGCACAAGTAACCATGAATATCTCTGCTGGGAAACTCAAGGGAACTCACTGCTAGAAAAACTACTAGGAAAAACAACAAAAAACACTTGCTGCTACAGTGCAACTCACACAAGATTTCACTCTTTAGGCCACACAACCTGGCTCTTAGTCTTCATCTCCAAAATGCTCCAAAACTGCTCCAGAATTTTCCCTCCATGGTTGCTCCAGCTCCCAAGCTCTTCTTTTCTACTCTTTTCCTCATATTCATGCAAAAGTTTGACTGTCTAAAATTGCTATCCCTTCCCATACAAATTTTCTCTCTTTGGCTTACTTGCTTGAATTACACTCTTCTCCAAGATGATTGTACTCAAGCCCCATGATCCCATTGAATATGGTATGTGAATTCTCACACCCACCCTCTTACATGTATTCATTGATTGGCTTTGGGGACACTCAATTACAAATTAGAAGGTTGATATACCAATATAAATTTTAGGAAGTGGGTGGAATTAATAAACATTGTTAATTTTCC
The DNA here is from genome assembly GCA_009831015.1 of Picea engelmannii. Classification (NCBI taxonomy): domain Eukaryota; kingdom Viridiplantae; phylum Streptophyta; class Pinopsida; order Pinales; family Pinaceae; genus Picea; species Picea engelmannii. The sequence continues at coordinate 318,530 of ML789481.1, read as the reverse complement.
CTTGGAACCCTCTTATACGTTCTCTTAGACCCTCCCCTCTCTTGTGGATTAATTCGGCCCCCATCTTTTTCCTTATCTCCCAACAACTGACATCACATTTTATTATTAAAATTTAGAAATACAATTCACATATACATCGCTTGGTCATAGCCACACATTATATATACATTAAAAATTAATTAAACTGGGGACTATAGAGGGGATGTTACATCCCCCCTCCTATACATTTATGCACCATCCTTGATGCACACTATATGTATATGCATATACAAATTTACATCATAATAGCAATAAATAAAAATTCTGCAATTTTAGAACTCCAACAACAGTTCCAACCATAATATCTTATTCCTCTCAACTTGTTAACCCAAGGAATGTACTCCCTTCACTACTCCCAGTCCATTGTGTTGTACCATTCTTTTATCAGCCCCCCAACACATTTAGCTAGGACTCTGATATGTGGTTTCAAAACTCTAGCTACTGAAAATGGAGCCTTGCATTCTTATATTCTGTTTTCTTCAAAATTGTAAAAAATTTGTGGGTATTCCTCCCACATGTTTTCTTCATGCTCCCATGTAGCATATTTAGGATTGTAGTAGATCCACTGAACCTTTACCTTCCATATGGATATGTTCTTAAGAACTTTTACTTTCCAGTCCAGGATGCGTACTGGTTCCACCCAGAAATCTCGTTCGTGTTCTACCTGTATCACAGTCTAATAAATTATGTGGTCAGGGCAAGACACATATTTATTTAATAATAACACATGAAATAGATTATACACTCTCATGGATGCAGGTAATACTAGCATATATGCAATTGGCCCTATATTTTCTAAGATCTCAAACGTTACACAATATCTTGCTGCCAACTTTGGGAAGTTCCCTAATCTTAACGTACTTCTCTTTGCTTTCAATTTCAAAAATACATGTTCGCCCACTTTAAAATCTCTGAAAAATCTATTCTTATCTGCATAACTTTTTTTCCTATCCCGGGCAAGCTTTAAATTCTGCTTGATCTTTTCCATTTTCTCCTCCATTTCCTTCAACAAATCTGGCCCAACAACCGCTTGGTCTACTGGATTATCCCAACTCACTGGTGTGTTACACTTTTTTCCATATAATGCTTCAAATGAGATCATTTTTAATGAGGCTTGATACCCATTATTGTAAGCAAATTAAACTAAGTGTATATAATCCTCCCACTTTGATGGTTGGTCTATCACATACATTTTGAGCATATCTTCAATTATTCTATTGGTTCTCTTTGTTTTCCCATTCGACTCTAGGTGATACACTGTACTAAGATTTAAATTTGTCCCAAAACCTTTGAACAAACCCTTCCAAAAATTGGATGTAAATTTTGGATCTACGTTTGAAACAATTACCTTAGGCACCCCATGTACCCTAACAACTTATTTCATGTAGATCTCTTCAATATTTGTAGCCTTGTATGTTGTCTTTACTGGGATAAAATGTGATGCCTTAGTTAATTTATCCACCAGCACCATGATGGAATTGTGCTGCTTCACTGTTCTAGGAAACTTAGTAATGAAATCCACTGTGATTATTCCCATGTCCATTCTGGAATGGGAAATGACTGTAACAACCCCGCTATATGTCTATGTTCAATCTTCAACTTCTGGCAGTCTAGACATATGGATATATAATTAGCCACTTCTTTCTTCATTCTGGGACAAAAATATTGGCTTCTTACAACTGCAGTTGTCTTCTAATATACTGGGTGCCCAACATATGACACATTGTACATTTCCCTCAACACTGCATTTTTCCTCTCATTGGATTTCGACACATATACTTTTCCTTTGTACATGAGAATTCCATCTTCTTGCAACTCATAATATTTAAATTTCCGCTGCAAATTATCTTGCTGTAATGTTTCTTTTATTTTCAAATAATGTTGATATGAATATTTTGTTGCAATTTTTATTTTTTATTTTTATTTTATTATTTTATTATTATTATTTTTTAGATCAATCATGTACATGCTAATGGCTGCAATATGCATCTCATGCACTCTCCTGCTGAGTTCATCAACCACTTTGTTTTCTTTTCCTTTGACGTGCTTAATTTCAAAGTCATACTCACTAAGGAATTCCAACCATCTAGTTTGTCTGACATTTAATGTTGGCTGTCCAAACAAATGTTTCATACCATAGTGGTCTATCCTTAGCTCAAATTTCCTCCCCATGAGGTAATGTCTCCACATTTTTAATGCATGAATAATGACTGCAAATTCCAAGTAATGTGTAACATATTTCTTCTCATGTTCTTTTAATTTTTGGGACTCGTAGCATACCACATGATCATTTTGTGTGAGGAAATATCCAAGCCCTTCCTTGCATGCATGAGTGGACACACAGAATCTTCATATGGATATGCAATCTTCAAGATTGGTGCACTTGTCAAAATGTCTTTTAGCTGCTGAAATCTCTCTTCACACTTGGAAGTCCTTTCAAATTTCACTCCCTTCTTTTGGAAAGAAGTGATTGGGATTGCAATCCTTGAAAATCCTTTTATGAATCTTCGGTAATATTCGGCAAGAAACATGAATGATCTAACCTTTGTCACATTATTTGGCACTGGTCATCCTCTAATGGTTTCTATCTTCTTGAGATCAACTACTATCCCATCTACTAAAATAATATGCCCCAAGTAGTGAATCTTCTTTTGATAAAATATGCACTTACTTAACTTGGCATACAATTTATGATCTCTTACAATTTGCAACACCATTTTTAAATGCTTCTCATTTTTCTCTTTTGACTTAGAGTAGATGAGTATATCATCCAGGAACACAATTACAAATTTGTCCAAGAATTTCCTAAACACTCTATTCACCAGGCACATAAAAAAAACTGGGGCATTTGATAGCCTAAATGGAACTACCATGAATTCATAATTCCCATATCTTTTCTTGAATGCTGTCTTCTTAATATATTCTTCCTTTATTCTCACTTGATGATAACCTAATCTGAAGTCAATCTTGGAAAATATTCTTGCACCTTTCAATTGATCAAATAAATCATCAATCCTTAGCAAATGATATTTGTTCTTTATGATGACCTTATTCAACTATTTGAAATCAATACACATTCTTAAGGTTCCATATTTATTCTTCACAAAAAGCACCGAGACACCCCATGGTGACACACTTGGGCGTATATACCCCTTCTTCAAAATTTATTCAAATGCATCTACCACTCCTTCAATTCTAGTGTGCCCATTCTGTAAGGTTCTTTGACACTAGGGAAACTTCTAGCACAAAATAAATAGAGAAATCAATGTCCCTATTTGGTGGTAGTCCTGAGATTTTTCCAAAAACATCCTCAAAATATTTTAAGACTGGATGGTCTTTAATGCTTGCCACTTTATCCTTAGCTTCCTCTTCCATATGGGTTGCAAAAATCTGACATCCCTTCCTGAAACTCTTTTTCAAATGTATAATTGAAATCTCTCTAATATCTACAACTCTTGGAATGCCTTGAACCTTGCCTTACTTCCCTTGTTCATCAAGACCTGTGATCGTATTGTTGTAACAATCTAGGATAGCATGGTGTTTTTCCAACCAATCCATGCCAATTAGAAAATCATATGAACCCGATGGTATAATATTCACATCTACCTTTGCGCTGAGTCCATTCATGTCTATTGGACAATTTTCAACTAGCTCATTGATTTTCCTCTTAGCCCCTTAGGCTAAGTGAAGTAACCAAGATTTATTAGGCTTACTCTTTTGCAAGTGAAATATTTCGACAAATTTAGAGTTTCTGTAACTATGGTTAGCTCCAGAATCAATTAAAATTGCTATGGTATGGTTATCAATCTTACCTTCCACTTCAATAATGGCAGATTGATATTCTGTTTGCTTGTTGTCTAAGGCTACATAAATTTTTCACATGTTTCCTCCCATGCATTCAACTATTTCAGACTCTTGAATGTTGTGGAGAATCCTCATCCATTCTCTTTTGTGAGGGGAGTCCCTATATAAGTGATTTCCCTCACATCCCCAACATTTTACATGATACTACCTTGGCCTTTTCCCAAATGAATCTGCAGTTTTGTGCTCATTTTGGGTTGAATGACCTTGTTGATTTGCTTGGGAGTTTTTCTTGAAAAATGGTGGCTTAAAACATTTTTGCCTTTGATCATTTTTACCATTCATCTTGTCATTCCAATCTTTTTGGAAAACTGGCCTTCCTATGCTCTTCATAAAGATGCTTTTCTCTCCTTATGTATTCCTCCAAAGTCCAATGGTTATCATATTGTATCTTGTCACTATAGAGTGAGGGTAACCCACTCATAAACCTTTGGATTTTGACCTTCTCATCATTTATGAAGTCAACATACTTCAACAATTCAAAGAACCTCTTCTCATATTCATCCATTGTCATGCTTCCAAACTTGAGTTCAAAGAAACCTTTCATCTTCCTTTCATAATAATGCTTAGAAAAATATTTGTCTTGGAAATATCCTTTGAACTACTTCGATGAGATCCTCTTCTTATCAAGGTTCTTGGCTTTCTTAATCTGATCCTACCACATGGATTCCTTTCCTTGCAAGTGGTAGGTTTCAATTCTATCTTCTACCATGGAGAGGTAATCATGTAGTTGTAAATATTTCTTCATTTCCAACAACCATGCCTCGACCTCTTCTCCTTTCATATGCTCACCATTAAAAGTTGGTGGCTTGATTTTCTTGAGTTCACCTTTCAATATGTTTTCCTTAGGATTTCTTCTCTACCTCTAGATAGGAGACACACTTGGGATGATCCTTGGCCTTGATCTAACATGAGTTCTTCTAGTGGATTGCCTTGGAGAATGATGGTGCCTCCTCATGATTCTTGACTACCTATTATTTCCATGATCATCCATTCTTCTTTGGGATATGGATGCTATCACTTGTCTAGCACTGGATGATTTCTTTGTGCCAGAGTCCTTGTTAAATTTCCTATGCAACATATTTAGACTTTGAAGTATCTCTTCTTGAGCCTTCATAATCCTTTCATTATCTTCCTTATATCTATGCACTTCTCTATGCAAGCTTCTCATAGCTATAAACTATTTCCCGCCTCTTCTTCCATTAGATTCTATCTCAACATTTCCCATGTGTCAGTAGACATCTGACCTCCTCCTCATGGCTGCAATATCCTTGAGAATATTCTATAAATCTATTCCACATATAAGAAACAAAGTTGTTTTCCTATACCTCTAATTTTGCAAGAAATGTGCATGCAATAATTATTGTTAGCACATGTATACTATAAAACATTTCATTAAATAAAATATAGGTTATTCTTCATATAAATTTATGAAGAAAACAATGTATCAATTCAAAATATGATTCCTGTTGGATTACTGAGAGAGGGGATGAATCAATAATAGAACAATTTAATACTTTTTAACAATATAATCCAAGTGTTATATCAATGTAGCATTATCATCCAATAACTGCATAGTAAATAAGCAATGAGAAAATGAACAATCATACACATACACGATACACCAGTGTTTTACATGGAAACCCAAAGCGGGAGAAAACCATAAAATGCTTTTTCTTATATGTCTTGAACAATTGCATTCATTGGAAGCACCAACTTCCTTTGTTTTCTAGCTGCATCTGGAAGGACGCTCCAACCCCCTTGCTTCTCAGGATACAACCCGAGGGAAGCTCCAACTCCCCTATTCTCTGGCTACAACTAGAAGGAGGCTACAACCCCCTATGTTCTCTGGCTACAATCGGAAGGTGGCTACAACCACCTGTCCTTTCCCCATCCAACCGTCCTAAATTAGAAGTAGAATGATGGAACCACTTTCACACTATCACTGTGAGATATGATTTAACCAAAATCCCTCATCAATTTAATCATCCAAATATGATTTGTAACTCTGTAATAGACCTGGTGTATATGATCACATACCTGCAAACATTCTTTAACTTTCAAAAAAAGAGACTATCATTTTCATCAACCTTTTCTTTAGTCTCATATGACTATTTTGGGATTAGTCAACAACCCTAACTTGAAATAATCATAACTATGTACCTGTAATGAATAAAGATCTAAAAATAGTACACAATGTTCTTCAGTTTGTTTTATACATTTCCTCCAGGTGTCACTACTTGGAACCTCTCAGAAAAGGATTTATAGCAAAACTGACATACCTTGCTGGATTCTGGCTTATTCTAGAGAGAGACCTTGTAGAGAGTGCCCGACACGAAATATTTGTTGAATGGATCTGAAAATGTTACATAGAATACTACAGAATGTACTCTAACTAACACTTTTTGTCTTACTAAATTTTTATATGTTATGAAGAAGTTATGACGTTTTTACCCGAAACACCTATTTTAGACTAGTTTCAGGACTAGCCACAAACCCTATTTTCCACGGAGTGTAACTCCAAAAATACAACAACCCACAATCCAAAAGTTTTACCACAGATACTTGGATATGTTTCCTCAATGGCCTATCAATTTCATAGTCCGAATCATTCTAGAAAAAAAGTTATTGTGAAAATGGTGAGTTGACCTGTAAATAACATACCTTAGAAAGCATAATCAAAAGAATTTATCCTCCCTTGAATTCCAACCTTCTTTTCTTCACCTTCCCTATGAAATTTGGCTTATATATCCTTTGGTTACCTCAGTCACCTATAGATATTCAATATGCTCAAGTGTGATATAAAATGAGAGAGCCTTGCCTCTTATTTATACTCTCCAAATATCTTCCTTAGAAACATCTTCTAGGTCACTTAACCTATTTTCCTCTTTTTTAGGGTTAACCACTTTCCATAATTAGAAAGTTCTCCATTACTTTATCATTTAAATATTCCTCCTTGACGTTGTCACCTCACTTTATCATTTAAATAATCTTCTTTGATTTTGTCACTTCACTTTATTATTTAAATAATCCTTCTTGATTTTGTCACTTTACTTTATCATTTAAATAATAATTTCTTCTTTGCAAGCTCTTTGACCTTTTGGGGCTTCAAGCCAATATATGAGGGTCCTCCAACTTCGTAAGGCCATAACTCTCAAACCATGAGGAGTTATGTGACATTCCACATAACAACAGAAATGACATGACATGTATTATCCATATAGAATAGTATTACCTTCAAATATATTAAAACTCATACCATTATACATGAAACAACCTTGGGTCCATTACCCAAAACTTTGTGCTACCGAAATTCTCTATCGGAATTTCTTCAAGGGTTGACATCAATGAAAACCAACCTTAATCAACAATACCCCCCTTTGGAATTGATGGCAACAATTTGATGCAATACTGAAATCATTTCATGCAATACTGAAGTCATATCACTCATGACACCCCTGGAACCATGCCTCTATCCTCTGCATCTCTATGACCATTGCTCCCCCTGGAATCATGCCTCTGTCCTCTGCATCTGATAAATCTCTGCCCCTTTTTCATCAATGGAAAATGTATCTTTCCATCTAGGGCTGCTCCCCCTAACTGAACTGTCCTCTTTATGGTGATTCCTCGTGTACATCTAAGACATATAAGATAAACATTCAAAAGCATTCATTTTGGAGTAGAAATAACTCTGAGTCTCTAGTGAATATACTCAAAGGATTCTCGTGGAAGTGGTTTTGTAAAGATGTCTGCCACTTGTTCTTTTGTGCCCTCATACTCAACTCTGATGTTCTTTTCTGCAACTTGTTCCCGTAGAAAGTGATACTTGATTGGAATGTGATTCATCTTGGAGTGCATCACCAAGTTATTTGAGATACTGATGGTGCTTGTATTATCACAATAGATTGAAATGGGCTCATCATACTCAACTTGTATATTTGTCAGAGTTTGTTTCATCCAAAGAACTTGTGTACAACATGTTGTTGCTGCAATATACTTTGCCTTGGTTGTAGATAAATATACTGATGATTGTTTCTTGCTTTGCCATGATACTAAACACTCACCCAAGTAGAACACTGCTCCATTGGTGCTTCGTCGATCATCAATACAACCTACCCAATTTTCATCCGTGTAGGCAATAAGAGATAGATCCTTTCCTTTTGGATACCATAATCCAAACTCTTCTGTTCCTTTGAGATATCTGAAAATACTCTTCACTACTAACACATGTGATTCCTTTGGTGCTGCTTGAAATCGTGCCACCTGTCCAACTCCCTGTATTACATCTAGTCTAGATGCTGTCACATATAGTAGGCTATCAATCATTGAACTTTATTGCCTCTGATATGTAGACTTTGAATCATTATATTTTCTTAACTTGCAACTGGTTTGCATGGGAGTGATAACTGGTTTGCAATCTTCCATTCCGAACCTCTTTAGCATTTCTATGATATACTTGGTTTGAGATATAAAAATTTCTTGGTTTCTTTGATGTATCTTGATGTAGAGGTTGTTGTCTGCACTTCCTTTTCTGAACCCTTCCTGCTGTATATATTTATCCAGTCTAGAGTACCATGCTCTAAGATCTTGTTTTAGACCATACAAGGCCTTCTTTAATTTACACACATAATTTGCATTCTATGACAACTGAAATCCTTCTGGTTGTTCAATGTAGACTTCTTCAATTTCTCCATTTATAAAAGATGATTTTACGTCCATCTGATACACTTTAATATTTTTGGAGCATGCATAAGCTAAAAGCAATCAGATTGCTTCCATTCTAGAAATTGGGGAAAATGTCTCTTCAAATTCAATTCCTTCAACCTGTGCATATCCTTTACATATCAATATAGCTTTGTTCCTTGTAACTTGTCCATCTTCATTCAATTTATTCCTGTATACTCACTTTGTGCCGATCACATTCTTATCCTTTGGTCTTGGAACCAATTCCCAAGTGTCATTTTTCTCTATTTGATCCAATTATTCATCCATGGTCTTGTTCCAAAATTCATCCTTGCTGGCCTCTACAAAATAGGTTGGTTCAATCGTAGATGTGAGTGCTAGGTGCGTTTGTTCTAGTGAACGGATTCGTCTTCTAGTCTCAACTCCCGCGTCTTTGTTTTTGATAATATGATATGAAGGATGATTCTTCTATACTCATTTGCTAGGTGTTTTTGGAGTTACTTTCTAAACTTTCTCTTCTATTTCTGTCGGATTCTCTTCATATTCCCCTTATTTTTCATCTTTTATTTCTTCTTCGTAAAATTGTTCCATTGATTCATTTTCTTCTTCCTTTAATTCTTGTCTACTTGTTTCATCAATTGTTACATTGATGCTTTCCACCACTTTGTTCAATCTCAGGTTGTAACACTTGTATGCTTTTCGTGTACTTGAGTAACCAACAAGTACTCCTTTGTCCACACGAGATTCAAACTTTCCCATTCTGCCATCTTCTCTTTTGATGTAGCATTTGCTTCCAAAAACTCCGAAGTGCTTTACATTTGCTGGTCTTCCTTTCCATAGCTTGTAAAGAGTTTTGTCAGTGTTGTTTCTGAACATTACTCTATTTTGAATGTGAACTGTTGTATGCACTGCCTGTGTTCAAAAAAATATGTCAATTTTGAATCCATTAGCATTGTTCGAGCCATTTCTTGTACTATCCTATTCTTTCTTTCAATAACTCCATTCTTTTGAGGTTTCCTAGCAACGAAGAATTGCCTTTTTATTCCATGACTTCTATAGTAGTCCATAAATTCCTTTGAAGTGAACTCTCCTCCATTATCAGATCTTAAGCATTTTATTTTTGAATCCATTTCATTTTCAACCATTTCCTTGTAGATATCAAAGTTTTCAACAACTTCTGACTTATTCTTGAGAAAGCAAACTACGGTCATTATTGTATAATCATTAGCTAATAACATAAAGTATTTCTCACCTTTTAAGCCCTTTGTTGTAGTTGGTCCAACTAGATCAATATGCACAATTTCCAATGGTCTTGTCATTGAATATTCCTTTGATTTGAACCTGGTCTTTGTTTGCTTTCCTTGTTGACAATGCTTGCATAAAGTGTTGATTGGTTTCATCATCTGGGGAATTTCTTTGACTGCTTCTCTTTTGCTGACTTTGACAAGTTTATCAAAATGTATGACTCATTCTTCTGTGCCATAGCCAACTTTCATCTTCCTTTCCTAGACAACACTTTTCATTTCCAATTTCACTTAACACATATATGTTGCTTGAAGTTCTCGCAGCTGTAGCAATCAATATTCTTGAACCTTCTTTGCTTATCTCGCACTTTTGTGAATTGAAAGTAACTTTGTGACCTTGGTCACACATTTGACTCACACTTGGAAGATTATGTTTCATATCTTCTACTAGTAGAACATTTTATGCCTTTCATTATTGTTCCCAATTCTGATTGTGCCTTTTCCAATGATTTTGGCTGAATCATCATTTCCGAAGGAGACTGATCCATCTCTTTCCTTTTGTAATGTAAGAAACTTGTCTCTATCACCTGTCATGTGTTTTGAACACCCACTGTCAACATACCAACCATGTTTCTTCTGCTTAGCTTGTAGAGCGAGTGTGCATTCTCCATTGCTATACTGATCCTTCTTTCTTATCCATGCCCTTTTCTGAGGTTCCTATTTGTGACTGTTTTTATTATGTTGCGGTTCTCTAGGAGGGACTGTCATTTTGCAATATTTGGCGATGTGTCCAAAATTGTTACATTTGTAACATTCCACTTTAGTTCTCAAAGATTCAAACCCGTTATAACTTCTTCTTTGTGTTTTACTAGGCCTTCTTGGATAACCCCTTTGTGTATGACTTTCAAAGTTGTTTTTGTTCCTATTGTTAGCTCTGCAATTCACAACTTTATGTCCAAAATTATTACATGCATAACATAAAACAAAAAATATAGTTTGATACTTGGGAGTTGAAGATATTCTGAAAGGAGGTACTCTTATGAATTCTTCTTCTTCCTGAGGCCTATTTGTCAGTTGTTGATTATGAAATATGAATCTTCTCGATGGAGGAGTGTCCCTATAATCTTCCTTTTAGATCTTTTTATCCCCCTTGATTGTTTCTGCAAATATTTTTGGATATGTTTCTTGTTCTGTTGTTTTGGAGCTTGATCCTTTTTCTGTCTGATTGTATCCAAGTCCAGACTTGTCATGATGATATTTTTGACTGCTGATAGTGTCATCCAAAACTTTTGAGCTGTTTTGCATATTTTTCTTTTGAAGATCCTTTCTTAATGTGACAATCTCTGCTTCCAAATTTTCAATGATATTGTCTTTTTATTCTAGCTGTTCTTTGAGTGCTTCTTCAATTCTTTTATCTTCTTCTATTCGAACCTTCAAATTTGTGATCATTTGTTCTAGTTCTTGAGTGTATTCTTTCTTGTCTAGTTCTTCTTGTAGTTTCTTGTTTTTCTTGTTTTCTCTTCTGATAACTTCTATGGAACACATTAATTACTCTCGGTAGCCAACTTCTGTCTCTTCAATTTCTTCTTAGACTTCTTCATATTCTTCTTCAGCTTCTTCATATTCCTCTTTGAAGTCTTCTTTATCAGAGTCTTCTACTACCATGAATATAACTCTTTCTGTCTCACTGTCACTGACTTCATCTTCATCTGATGATGAGATGTGTTCTTTGGTGCATAAGCTTTTCTTGAAAACTTTCTTTGTGGTTCTTTTGCATTTATATATTTGTTTTTCCTTTTGAGTAACCTTCATCATTTCTCTTTTTCTTATAAGGAATTTTGTTAGAAAAATGACCAATACCACCACAATTAAAACAAATTAAAGGAAGCTTACCTCTATACCTACCGTCGGTTCCTTTGTTCAGTCTTTTGACAAAGTTGGCCACTTCTTCATCTTCTTTCGAGACGTCACTGTTGCTGCTATGTTCTTCTTTTTGCCTTCCCTTTTGCTTTGACTTTTTGGATGCTTTGAAGGCTTCTTCTTTTATATCTAGATTTTCCTATTCAATTCTCATTTCATATGCTGTGAATATTCCATGTAATTCGTCCATGATTATTGAGTTTAGATCTAATATTTCTTCTAGTGCTGATATCTTAGGGTTAAATCTCATAGGAAAAGATCTTAGTACTTTTTGAACAATTACAGATTCTTTGATTTCTTCTCCCAATCCTATGATTGCATTTACTGTTTCATCAAATCGTAAAAAGTAAGATGCAATATTCTCATCTTCCTTCATCTTAAGTTGTTCGAATTGACCTCTGTAAGTTTGAAGCTTTGAAGCTTTGTTGCTTTTGAATCTCCTTCATAAATATTTTGAAGTTTGTCCCAAATCTCTTTAGTGGATTTACAATTTGCAACTTTGGTGAATACCGTTTCACTAAGACCATTCAGAAGTGAATTTTTGGCTTTGGAATTATTCTGACCGAGTTTCACTGCTTTGTCATTTGTTAGCAGAACTATTGGTGCTGTGTATCCATCTACAATTGATTGCCAAATTTCAAATTCCTGTGCCTTTATATATGTTTTCATCCTTATGCTCCAAAATGCATACTTCTGTCCATTGAACTGTGGTATTCCATTTTTATACAAGTTTTTTCTCTTCATGATCTACCTTTCAGTGGTTAAACTGATTTCCGAAGGAACCTGCTCTGATACCAATTGTTGGATTACTGAGAGGGGGGGTGAATCAGTAATAGAGCAATTTAATCCTTTTTAACCATATAATCCAAGTGTTATATCAATGTAGCATTATCATCCAATAAATACAGAGTAAATAAGAAATGAACAAATGAATAATCATACACATACACAGTACACTAATGTTTTATGTGGAAACCCAAAGCTGGAGAAAACCACATAATGTTTTTTCTTATATGTCTTGAAGAAATACATTCATTGGAAGCACTAACTTCCTTTGTTTTCCAAATGCAACTGGAAGGAGGCTCCAACCCCCTTGTTTCTCAGGCTACAACCTAAGGGAAGCTCCAACTCCCCTATTATTTGGCTACAACCAAAACGAGGCTACAACCCCCTATGTTCTCCGGCTACAACCGGAAGGTGGCTACAACCACCTGTTCTTGCCCCATCCAACCACCCTAAATTAGAAGTAGATTGATGGAACCAATTTCACACTATCACTGTGAGATATACCGCTATAAACCTATACCAATAAACCTAAACCATGCATCAACTTGTACCTCAACCTGTAATCAACCTGTACCATAAACAAGTGCATCAACCATGCAACAAACTGTACCAAACAACCTATAATCAATTTGTACCATAAGCAAGTGCATCCAACCATGTACCAAGTATGTACCAATCATGTGTCAACTATTCATCAACTATGACTCATCAAAATGTACCAACATCATCAACTATATACCTTATGTATGTGCCAACTCATAAACTACTTGTCTCAACCATGTACCCAACATGTACCTTAACCAAAATACCTCATCAATTTAATCATCCAAATATGATTTGTAACTCTGTAATAGACCTGGTGTATATAATCACATACCTGCAAACCTTCCTTAACTTTCACAACAAGAGACTAGCATTTTCATCAACCTTTTCTTTAGTCTCACATGACTAGTTTGGGATTAGTCAACAACCCTAACTTGAAATAATAATAACTATGTACCTGTAATGAATAAATATCTAAAAATAGTACACAATGTTATTCAGTTTGTTTTATGCAATTTTTCCAGGTGTCACTACTCAGAACCTCTCAGAAAGGAGTTATAGCAAAAATGACATACCTTGTTGAATTCTGGATTATTCTAGAGAGCGACCTTGTAGAGAATGCCCCATGCAGAATATTTGTTGAATGGATATGAAAATGTAAAAAAAAATACTACAGACTGTAATCTAACCAAAACATTTTGTATTACTGAATTTGGATCTATTATGAAGAAGTTATGATGTTTTACCTGAAACACTTGTTTTAGACTAGTTTCAGGACTAGCCACAAACCCTATTTTCCATAGAGTGTAACTCCAAAAATACAACGACCCACAAGATGAAATATTTAACACAGATACTTGGATATGTTTCCTCAATGTCCTATCAATTTCATGATCTGAATCATTGTAGAAAAAAAGTTATTGCGAGAATGGTGAGATGACCTGTAAATAACATACCTTAGAAAGCATAATCAAAAGAATTTATGCTCCCTTGAATTCCGGCATTCTTTTCTTCACCTTCCCTATGAATTTAGGCTTATATATCCTTTGGTTAGCTCAGTCACCTATAGATATTCAATATGCTCAAGTGTGATATAAAATGATAGAGCCTTGCCTCTTATTTATACTCTCCAAATATCTTCCTTAGAAGCATCTTCTAGGTCACTTAACCCATTTCTAGGTCACTTAACCTATTTATAGGTCACTTAACCCATTTATAGGTCACCTAACTTATTTTCCTCATTTTTAGGGTTAACCACTTTCCATAATTAGAAAGTTCTCCATTACTTTATCATTTAAATATTCCGCCTTGACTTTGTCACCTCACTTTATAATTTAAATAATCTCCTTTGATTTTGTCACTTCACTTTATTATTTAAATAATCCTTCTTGACTTTGTTACTTTACTTTATCATTTAAATAATTATTTCTTCTTTGCAAGCTCTTTGAATTCTTTGACCTTTTGGAGCTTCAAGCCAACATATGAGGGTACTCCAACTTCGTAAGGCCATAACTCTCAAACCGTGAGGAGTTATGTGACGTTCCAAAAATACCACCATAAATGGCATGACATGTACTATCCATATAGAATAGTATTACCTTCAAATATATTAAAACTCATACCATTATACATGAAACAACCTTGGGTCCATTACCCAAACTTTTGTGCTACTAGAATTCACTACCAGACTTTCTTCAAGGGTTGACATCAATAAATATATAAAACATACAACATATAAAACACTTATCTTTTAATTCAATTGTGCAACGAACTGCTTGGGACATACATTCCACCCAACCATAGAATTTCTTTTCCAAATCTCAACAACAAGTCACCCCCTATCTGGGGCTAACAATCCACAAAAGAGGGTGGTCTCTCACTGTCCACTCATAGCTCAAAAATCCCACAAACCATTGACATTCTCCTACAACTATCTCGATTTTCCACAAACTCTCTTCCTCTCGACCTATCCAACCCAAGGAATGTACTTATTCACTGATCTCAGTCCCTTGGACATCTAATTAGTTTATCAAGGTCTCTATGGCATATGTAACCCTGAATCTCTTTGTTGGGAATCTCAAGGAAACTCACTGCTAGGAAAACTACCCGGAAAAACAACAACAAACACTTGCTTCTATAGTGAAACTCACATGATATTTCACTCTTGAGGCCTGACAACCTGGCTCTTTAGTCTTCAGCTCCAAAACAATCTAAAAATGCTCCAACAAGATCCAAAATTTTCCCTCCATGATTGCTCCAGCTCCCAAGCTCTTCTTTTATGTTCTTTGCCTCATGTTCAAGCAAAAACTTGACTGTCTAAAATTGTTGTCCCTGCCCATACAAATTTCCTCTCTTTGGATTACTTGCTTGACTTACACTCTTCCCCAAGCTGATTGTACTCATCTCACACACTCCTTATAACTATGGGATGTGACTTCTCACACCCACCCTCTTACATGTATTCAATGATTGGATTTGGGGATAGTCAATCATAAATTAGAAGGTTCATATACCAATAATTATTTTAGGAAGTGGGTGGAATTAATAAACATGGGTAATTCCCCCTTGGACCCCTCTTAGAAATTCTCTTAGACCCTCCCCTCTCTTGTGGATTAATTCATCTCCCATCTCTATCCATATCCCCTATCATCTGGAATGACATTTTATTATTAAAATTCAAAAATACAATTCTCATATACATCGCCTTTTCGTAGCCACACATTATATCTACATTAAACATTAATTAAAATGGAAATTATAGTGGGGAGGTTACAAGCACACTCTGGTAAAATTTCCTTTGCCTATAGTTAAATTTTTTCTTTCACAAATAGATCTCTCTGGGAAGCTTGCACATTGGCTTTCTAAGATACAAGAACATGACTTCATGATCACAACTTCTAACACTATTAAGGGACAAGATCTAACATTACACCTAGCTCAACATCCTAACTCTGATGCTTCTTCTAAAAATGATGAGGATGCCTTGTTTGCCCTTTTTCTGGTTGAATATGATAATCTTGATTTAGTAGAACATCCTTGGTATCAAGATATAATCTAATATTTACAATTTCAAATATGTCTCGATAATCTTGAGTATCATGAACGTAGAAGGACTCGACTCGAGGCCTCTAAATATATAATCTTAAGTACATTATTTTTCCACAGGACTGATGTTACATTGTGTAGACGATGAAACAACCCAAAATATATTAAAATATATTCATGGGTCAACATATTCAAATATTCATATTGGTGGTCATTTGTTTCCAAAGCCACTACCCACAAAATTTTGAGAATTGGTTATTACTATTCTTTAGTTTTAAGAGATTCTTATAAATTTGTACACAATTGTATTGAATGTCAAAAATTTTCTGGCGAAGAAAATTTTTCTTCCATGACCTTGCAACCAGTTCTTCCTGATTTTCCCTTTTCTAAATGGGGATTGGATTTCGTTGGACCTATTAATATTGTTGTTTTTTTGGTAGTTGCGAGAGGTATTAACCTCCACGTGTAACCTATGACTTACAATAGAATATTCCGAAAGCAAATGAACCATTAAAAATATGCGTGGAAACCCTAGAAGACAAGTCGACCTAGCAGAATAAATAATATTAGAATATTATCTTCTAGAAATACAAGTTGGCTCCACATGAAAAAGATAAACATAAAATATAATTACCAAAAGGTCAGGTCGGCCCAACCAAAAAAGTCACTGGACATATTAATATAAATAGAGGATGTTTTAGCTCATTTGCACACCTAGTTAGTGTGCAAGTCTTGTGGAGAGATGCAGTTGTAGTTGCAACTGCAACTGTAAGGAGGAATAAGGGCACATGGTCATCTCTTAGTCTTGGTCTCTCTCTTGGTGATATCCTTGCTAAGTATGGCACAAGTTTGAGAGAGAGAGAGAGAGAGCAGTGCAACTGCAACTGCTGCAGTTGTGTATGGTACTTGTTCTGTGTTCTCTTGTGCACTACCCTTGGAGAAGGAGCGCTCTTCTTTTTTTGAGTTGTTGCTGCAGTTAGAAACTAGGGTTTATCAGTTGGTTCTAGAGTAGGCTTTCCAAAATTATTCTAACTAAAGGTTAGTGTGCTCGGGGGTGGCATATGTGAATTCCTATGGTAGGGTGAAAATGATGTGACATTGTCTATGGTTAAATGAGCACACTAAAATTTCAACATGGTATCAGAGATGGTTTCCTTCGTAACAATCTAATCGCTAGAAGGAATATCCCCAGTTTCCCCAATTTCCAAGATCATTGAGCACTTACTTAAATCACTAAGAAGGTCACCTAAGTAGGGCACATCTCTTCCTCGGATTAGATCTACAAATTTATGAAGTTGATATATTAGGGTTTCCTCATAAAAACCCTAGTTTTGCAGTGCGAGTTCCTTCATGCCAGTTGCAACACCATTTGTAGTGCCAGTTGCAACACCAGTTGTAGTGCCAGTTGCAGTACCAATTGCAACACCGGTTGCAATGCCAACACCAGTTGTAGTACTAATTGCAGTAAATTTTCTGTGAAACATTGGGCCTAATCTTTGGTTTTTCTAGTGCGCAATTACCTAGCGCATATCCAGTTATATTTAGATTGGAAGTTGGAGCACTTTGAAGCTTTAAGGTTCATCATTGCTTTCCACTGCTGCCATATGGTGCCACTATCTGCCACTTCCTGTCGCTGCTCACAGAGGTATGTACTTATATATGTTTAAACTTTATCACTACTTTGAGTGTGATTACAGGAGAAGGGATCTCTAGTCCAAGCAACAATTGTAGATCCAGAGGGATCTCAGGTCCAATACATTCATAGGAACAACACACTCCATGTTTGATTGTTTTCATATGCCTCTAGCTGTTATGGAATTATTGTGACCTTATGAAAATCTAGTTGTATTTTGATCTATTGAAGTTATGATTATCATACTAACCTCTATTCAAAGTTAAATTTAGAAACTAACTTTAGTCAAAGTATTAGATTGATCAAGGTTGAAACTTTAGAGTTTATTTGCACTATATTCTCTAACTTAGATTTCTATCTAGAAAGCATATTGTCTTAAGTACAAGGGACATGTTGAAGATAATACTTGTCATCTTGAGTGAAGGAGACTTGGAAGAAAATCAACAAAACTCGTTGTCGAAGATAAGACTCCAGGTTCCAGGTTTGATTAAATTAATAAGTTTTCAATTTGCACATATCAAGTTTTATAATTGCTACATTACTACTTGTGACAACAATCCTTGAAAGGTTCTATTACTGCTAAACACAATGAATACTTGGCAGCATGTGAGTACTATTGATATAAATTCTTACAAGATGAACTAACATCTCCTCTAGGATATCTTCTTGATTTGCTTCCAGGCAGGTCACCTTGGTAATAATATGATGATTACCACAAGATTGTCTTTTTTCTTATTCTTGTTAACATAAATATGTTCTTATGAAAATGCTATTATACTTTTTGTTCTTGTTTTCTTATTCCGAGCACGTTACCATGGAGGAATGATTGATCACAACACTAGAAGAGTGTTGTTCCTATTTCTTATTATTGTATTTTTGTTTTGTTTCTTGTTCCAAGAAGGTCACAAGCAATATCTATGAGAAGGAGATACTGTGATTATTTTTCTCATTCTTTTTATTATTATTATAAGAGTATTATTCTTGTCTATTATTTTTACCTTTGTCGTCCTTGTTCCAAGAAGGTCACATGTGATAACTCCGAGGGAATCTATAGTGATGGTTGCAACATACAACATATTAGATGGTCTCTAGTTTGAGACATGGAGTAGACTATCCAGATAAGAAGTTGTATACATGGGCGTATACATCCATGTACAAAAGAAGCAGAAGACGAAGAAGGGTACTTTTGCGAGATACATAGTATCTCATATGGATATTGATTGTAAGGATCATAAGGATCCAAATATGACCGAAAAAATCCCTCTAGTGCAGTTGATCACTCTTCAGATCATCAGGAAGAGTTAGTAGAGCCAGAAGGGCCTACCCAGAATCATTGTAGTAACCAAGAAGATACCAGCGTGGTCCCATGAAACTTTGCAAGATGCAACATTGACAAGCCATATCATGAGGAGTAGATGGCTCTGAAGATTATATAGACTCAGAGGGATTCAATATTTAGAGGGAGAATGGAGACTCAGAGACTTTCAGATTCAAATGGAAGAGAGTGACGTCTTCCAGAACTGATAGACAACTGCCATGGGTTAAGAAGGCTAGATCGACGCTTCAGAGGCTTCAAGGAGATATGATATCTTATGGGAAGATTCCCTTGCTTCAATATACCTTGCTACAATGACCAAGGAGGAAGACAATAAGAAGGAATGGGATACATATATTTTCCTTGGTTCCGAGAACATAAGGGAAGTAAGTGGTGAATTCCAAGTTGATCTACAAAATCAAGCATGTTGCAGTTAAATAGCCTAGAGATGTACAAATCCTGATTTGTGTCCAGAGGATTCTCCCAGCAAGAGGGAGAATACTATGACGAGACACTTGCTCCCGTATATTGCTACCGACGAACATGTAGCAGATATGTTGACCAAGCCTCTGTCAGGGACAATCTTGGAGTGGTACAAATGTTTTTTTCTCCAATAGTGAGAAGTGATGTGTTCCCCAATAGAAGGAAGTGATGAGATCCCTAGTAGTGGGAGCTACTCCAATGTAGGTTGGTACTCCAATGCAGGTTGATATGATACCCCAGTGCAAGTTGGTACTACAACGCAGGTTGGTATGCTACCCCAACGTAGGTTGGTACTCCAACACAAGCTGATATGCTACCCAAGCACAGGTTGGTACTCCAACGTAGGATGGTATACTACACCAACACAGGTTGGTACTCCAACACATGTTGGTATTCTACCCAAGCACAGGCTGGTACTCCAATGCAGGCTGGTATGCTACCCCAACATAGGTTGGTACTCCAACACAGGATGATATGCTACCCCAATGCATGCTAGTATGCTACCCAAACACAAGTTGGTACTCCAATGTAGACTTGTATGCTACCCCAACACATGTTGGTATGCTACTTCAACATAGGTTGGTATATTAACCCAACTCAGGTTGGTATGCTACTCCAACGAAGGTTGGTACACTACTCCAGTGAAAGTGTAGAACTTCCTATGATGTATAGATCCATGATTGACAACAGAACAATGACCGAGGTGTGCAGAAGTGCAAAAGAAATGATGCTAATCGTGCCAAGAGGAATACCTCCCTCATTAAGAGGGAGTGTTAAATTTTTGAGTTAGATTATGTGTGAGCTGACAAGTTACTAGTTCTGTATGAACTAGATGCTGACTTGTAATGTTGGAAATTATTACCAGTTAGAGTGCCGATCAACAACATCGAAGGTTACTAGCTGGAGGGCCAACTAGTAGTATTGGAGGTGTTTTCCATCTATATGGCTAATGTGCAACTATGATGGTGATACTTGTTACATGACCTGTTGGTTCATATGATAGCTTATGCGTCTATGGTTATGCTACCTGTAGACTGGTCTGTAATACCATGTGAGTCTTGCTCATGCCACTACATGAAGAATATCTTAGTTAATACCTCCCAAACTAAGATGGAGTGTTGTTGTTTTGGTAGCTGCGGGAGGTATTAACCTCCACGTGTAACCTATGACTTAGAATAAAATATTCTAGAAGCAAGTGAACCATTAAAAAAATGTGTGGAAATCTTAGAAGACAAGTTGGCCTAGCAGAATAAATAATATTAGAATATTATCTTCCAAAAATACAAGTCGGTTCCACAGGAAAAAGATAAACATAAAATATAATTACTAGAAAGTCAGGTCGGACCAGCTAGAAAATTCACTAGACAAATTAATATAAATAGAAGACATTTTAGCTCATTTGTACACCTAGTTAGTGTGCAAGTCTTGTGGAGAGATGCAGTTGAAGCTGCAAGGAGGAATAAGGGCACATGGTCATCTCTTGGTCTTGGTCTCTCTCTTGGTGATATTCTTGCTAAGTATGGCACAAGTTTGAGAGAAAGAGAAGTGCAGTTGCAACTGCTACAATTGTGTATGGTACTTTTTCTATCGATATGGAGACTCTCTCTCTTGTGTGCTACCTTTGGAGAAGGAGCTCTCTACTTGTTTTGAGATGTTGTTGCAGTTAGAAACTAGGGTTTATCTATTGGTTCTGGAGTAGGCTTGCCAGAATTATTCTAAGTAAATGTTAGTGTGCTTGGGGGTGGCATATGTGAATGCCTATGGTTGGGTGACAATGATGTGACATTGTCTATGGTTAAACGAGCATACAAAAATTTCAACAAATCCTTCATCTTTTGCCGATCATATTTTTATCTTGACAACAACATATTACTTTACAAAGTGGACTACAACTATACCTTTCAAACACGCACAAGATGAAAAGGAAATTTCATTTTTGGAATCTAATATATTTTCTTGTTTTGGTCATCCAATCGAAATAATTTATGATAATGGGCCAACATTTATATCTGGTAAATTAAACCAATTCCTTAACAAATTTGGGGTGAAGAACTTCACTTCATCTACATACTATCCACAAGGGAATGAACAAGCTGAATCAAGAAATAAAAATATGGTCAAAATCCTTAAGAAGATCATAAATGATAAAACTCACTAGTGGCATACTTTAATCACTTATGAATTATGAGTAGACCATACCACTACAAAAAATAGTACTGGCCATACTCCTTTTAAGTTATTATATGGCCAAGAAGCAATAATGCCTGTGGAACTTGAACCAACTTCCCTTAGATTAGAATTGTAGGTAGAAGAGTTGAATTCTATTGATACCCCTCAGAGGATTCATGATCTATTGGCTCTAGAAGAACATATGAGCTTTGCTCTTGAAAATCTTAAAAAGAGGAAACAATTTGTCAAGAAATACTCTGATAAAAGGGAAAAATTAGCTATACTTGCAGCTAATGAAAAGGTTTCACTATGGGATTCTTCTCATCCCGACAAAGGTAAGAATTCAAAGTTTTATAAGTTTTGGTATGGTCCTTATATAATTGCATATGTTGTTGGAAATAACTCCTATTTACTAAAAGACAAAGATGGATGTTTTTTTTTTCTACACGACTAATGGTTCACATTTGAAACACTATGTCAAACCTAGCTGATTTTTGATCATCTGTAGTGCTTCTTATCTATTATTTGATTTTTTGTTTGTATAGTTTTGTTATTTTTCTTTTCAGTTTTTAATTTTCTCTTCTTATTTTTGATTTTGAGTCTTAGAGTAAAAAACTAGATTGATCAAGTTACATGTATGATCATTAGATTGAAAAATTTTCATTGATTTGTTTTGAAAAGAATGGAGAATACAAATAACAGAGATGAATGAATTATCTCTAAGTACACAACACTACTTATGTAGTATTTGCTGAACCAAACATGTTATCTTGCTGAGACTTGATGATCACAATTCTTTCCCATTTTCTTCTTCCCCATTCTACCCTCCATGAGTGTTTATTTAAGGGCATATCAGAAAATTTTGATGAAAAATTCTGTTGAGATTCCTAGTTTCAAAGCAATACCAGAATTTTCAAAAGAAATATAATTCCAAGTTCCAAAGCAAAACCAGAATTTTGAGTTCTAGTCAATTAGAAATTAACTACCCTATGGATTCACTAGAAGTTGACTCGAAATCTCGTCACCTATTATAAAAAGTCTGCAAATGATTGCAAGGCCTATGTATATATTTATGATATAATACTAATAGGTGGGGTCCCCTATAAGAAAACACATAAATGTTTATTTTCAAGCATTTTCCTCAGCACACTACATATTTTCATATATGTGGTATTATGATGAATCTTAAAAAATTATGGCATGTGTGATTCTCGACATGATTAGATGATAATATGGGTTGAGACACTTCATTTTGGTGCACGCCAGTGATAATAACTTCTCTTTATTTTTCAACATTTTGGTGGCATGGTACTTGCGAAATATACTACCCTATTCCTACGATTGCATACACAAAAGAAATTAGAATAATTTTTTGTGCTCATGAATTCAAGGCATATAAACTATACAATTTGATACACATGCAAGGTATGAGAGGTAAAATCATGCTCTCTCTCTCTCTCTCTCTCTCTCTCTCTCTCTCTCTCTCTCTATATATATATATATATATATATATATGAAAATTTTCATACATATGCACAAATCTTGTTATAAAGTCTTGGTATGCACAAAGGCTATGCCATATCAATGGACACACTTTACAAACTCATTTTGGTTTTATATTGCAACAAAGGTGATGAATAAAAGGTTATGTTAAGTTGAAATGTCATAAATATTGAACTTATGAGCAAAGTATTTTAAACTTTTGATGGTGCATATGTGTTGAATGGTATAAAGTTTGAGTTTTGACATAGCACATTATATATGGTATATGCAAATAAAATAGACTCTAGTCTATTTGCGTGAATACATGTGACAACTTGATCGGTTATGATGTGAAGTGACAAGGTTGATTAACAAAAGACATTTGAGTGATATTGCACATGGTTATTGACATAGATGTGGTATCAATCTTGTTAAGAATTTGTGTGATATGATGGTTATGGTATCATTGTTCCATTGGTTGACATGCACATATGAGCTATGATTTGAAAGGGAAACATGTTGGGATAGCCATGCATTGAATTCACAAGTACGTGGGTAATTAATCTGATACCTTTGCGATTTACCATCTTATTTTCTTTGGTTTTCGGTCATTTTGGTTCTGTTGAGACTGTGGAGAAGGAAGAGCTTGAGCTAACTTGGAATCCATGCTCCTGTAAGTTTCAATAATTGTTTCGGCCCAACATTGGTATAAAAAATGTAGCAAGGCCAGATATATCTTCGTTAGTGTGGTGAACATCTAATGCATGTGTTTTGCAAAGCAATAATTTAGTAATGGCTCTGGTTCTTGACTGGTTTTGAGTGTGCCTCTCTCTCTCTCTCTCTCCCTTCTTTTTTCTCTTAATGAATAATTGTTCAAGGTTTTTTGTTATATGAAATGGTTACTCCGTACTTAATATCTTCCTCTCTCCATGCATCATTTCACTTTCCATTGAAAATGAATCAGTTACGACTGTTGGAACTAAACCCATTTGATATAAGTTGTAAGCTGCGACCCGAGTTCAAGTTCTTGTAATATTTTCTTATTGCCTGACATACTAGCTTTGGAAATCCTTTATATTCTAGCTAAGAAAAGAATAGTTTTAAGATATACTGGTCACACTTGGATGCGGGTCTTGCATTTTTTGAGTTCTGGTTTTGAAGTTTTATATGTGTATAAATATACACATAACCTTAGTCTATTATTGAGTGGATGAGTTTAAAATCATGAATAAGTTTGCGACCAGATTTTAAATGCTCGCTGAGACAAAACTGGGTTTTGACCCATGACCTTAATGGGTGTTTGAATGGATATAATAGATACGTACATGCTGAATACTAATTTTGGTTATTTGGGTTTCAAACCTAAACCTTCATTATGGATACGATTTGTATACTCTATAATTGTTTACTCGACCAACATTATTATCAATTCTTATTTACTACTAAAACTAAGTCCAATTTCAAATTCGTGACTATTGAATTTGGAGTTTATAAGAGTTGTTCCTTCTCATATTGTTTTGTAGCCGAGCAATGGTTTTGTTTTTTCCTAAGTAGGGTTTCGAGTTTGAATTTGATTTGGATATTTTTGAGGGATATTATATTATTGCATGGTTATTTGGTTTCGAACTCATGGCAATATTTCAATGGTAGTTGTTTTGTATTGTATTCAAGAGTCATACAAACTATTTATTCTCTTATTACTTACAAAACCAATCAACAATTTTAGTCCAGGAGTATGAGTCTTGGGTTCGAATCTTGGTTAATAAAATATGTTTTCCAAGGAGTGTTATATTGTTTGGCTACCTGGTTATTTGGTTCCGAACCTTAGTTATGCTCAAGCCCATCACATTTAGTTTGAAAGGAATGATATAATCTGTTCTTTGTTGACAATGTTTTAAAATAAAAGGATTTGAATTTAGAATATATGCTGCAACACTATATGCATTATTGGATATATTACTTGGACTATGGGATTTTTTTTTAGCCAAGACATTCCCATGAAATCATGGCTGGTATAAATGATATGGCCTAAAAGTTGCATTTATTTTGAGCAAACTTACTTTCTTCAATGCATACTCTGGTTATTTGATCATTTTGGTTCATATGTTACAATGAATTCAAAATAGTCATATTTCTGAGTTGAATCTACATGTAAAAATAAATGGAAGGCTTGATATATGGATTTAAAGTTTATTTGTCTTTTATGTAAATAGGGAACTACCCCCTCATCTTATACCACTTTCTGGAAATTGTTCTTGAATATCCCAAAACATTTTTCATTAAAAATTCATGAAATAAGTCCCCCTGTTGATATAATTTATTATAATAAACTTTGAAAGTGAACCTATTAAGAGAACAATTTTGCATAAGTCAGCGAGATGATGTATGTTGATAAAGATATATGTCTTGTTGATACTATATGCATAAATGAAAGTTTTAGGAAGATTTTAATGTTGAAAAATGGTTTATGAAGTATGTTGACGTGAACCTTATTCAAATGAAAAGGATGGAAACTATGAACATAATTGATAAAAATGGATTATGAACATGTATATTATCATGCATTCCTATCATTTGTTACGTTTTTCATAAATTACAAATCCCTTTTCATTACTCCTATATTATTCATAATTTCATCCCATTCATTGCCCATGTTCAAAATATTAATCACTGTTCATACTCATGAGTTTGGTAAAGAATATGAATGTTGTGGCAACAAACAAAGAAAGGGGCAAATTATGATTTCTTCCTTGTTTTCCTTATTCCCTTCCATATTCCCTTGACATGATTGATTGCTTGGTCAATTGAGAGACATTATTAAATTATTTTGAAGGTAAAATAGCATCTGATGTTTAATATACTGTAACTTGTATATATGTATACTAATTGGGTCATTGATGCAATATAGATTAGTTTCTTCAGCCGTGGCAACAATCGCTCTGGTAACATGGGTAACAAAGGAAACATAGGTAGAATGCCTAATTCATTTGGGAAAAGAGGAAGAAACAAAAGAATGAGGTTCTCCATCCACTTTGATTCCAATTTGGAGGACTTCAATCAACTTGTTCAAACTGGCTATTTGAACCTCGCTGGCCACCCTACTTTCCAACCACCTTAGGCACACTGTATTCCTCCTCTTCACCCACACCCAAGCATAGTCACTTCCTTGAGTGAACTCATATGCCGCCAACCAATGATGGTTGGGAAAATGTACCTAAAAATCCTCCCTCCAACATAGTTCAGTGGCCCACCAAGTCATTGCCACCTCTTTCTCCTTTACAACCTGCACATCTTGGTTTTTATGCCACTTCTCATGCACTTTTTTTCCAAATTACAAAAAATGTTAAAGCATTAGCCATTGAACCTCAGTCAGATAAAGGAAAACGACTTTCCATTTCTATTAGTTTTGATTCTTCCAAGACCTCTGCTTATATAGCCAAGACCCTCCCTACCAAGATTTAAGATAACACAAAAAATTACAGTTGATGACATGCACCCTGAGATATCAAAAGTTGAGGAAAAAAAATATGCAGATGTAGATTTACTTAAGCACATGGCAACACTCTTAGAAGGAAGTAGACACAGGGATTTTGCTTCAAACATAAAATATTATTTCTGATTTTACTTTATTATGTTATGACACTTTCACTTTGACATTTGAGGAAAATATTTTTGAGACAACAAACACAATATTATGTTTTTGAAAAATTTCATGCCTTTATGATGTTTCATGAGATGCAATTGTTTTTGATGATGTGGCATGACTACATTGGATTCTTTTTTATATACATTCTTTTGATGATATGTGCATGATATATGAGTAAAATGTGGAGAAACAAGGGAATGGTTAAAATAAAAGAAATAAAGACATATAGGGGCCCCACCTATTAATTATTATATATTATTATCTACACTTATTTTAAATAAAGTTGTCCTATATTAACTAAAGTTATTTAACTTTAGTAACAAAAGGTAGTTGAACCACTTGAACTACTTTTTGAAGAATAAAGGGAAGAGAGAAAGGAAACAGAAGGACATGAGGAAATACAAAGATATACTTCTGATAAGGGTTACTCTAAGGGTGGAAAAAGAAAGGTCCGGGAAGCATAGACTTTTGACATGCTTCAAAAGAGTCAAGACTGTGATGCACTTGTATCTTGGAATGATACATTTTATTTTCAGTGTTGGTATTTTTCTTTGAGATACTAGTTGTCTTTGTATGATTTAAAATTACATAGTATACTTCTAAGTCTAATTTTCATCCAAACCCTCGTAGGGGTTTGTAAAGAGAAACTTGGCTTTAACTTAGAAAATACATCAATAAAATCATTTGCTGATTTCTTCTCATTCTTGGAACTTGTCGTGTGTTGATTTTTTAGATGTATGTTATCTTGTATTTATTTATTCAACCTTCTAAGTTTCATTTGCAATCACTTTTTCTATTTTAAATTTTATTTTATAACAAAGCACACAAATTTTATAATAGCATCAATCCCAAGAACTTATTTCTTGAGGGTTGATTGATATTTTTGAATAGGATATAATCCCAGGGTGATAATCCCACCTATATCACCTATCCTTGTGAGATTCGAAAAATGCTTGAGTGAGGATATACCCATTCCTTGCCTCAACAGGTACATGTTGACCTTGCCAAATCCCTGTACTCATTAATACCATTGATTTAGTCTTACTTTATCTTGACTAACGTTATCAATTCTCATTAATACATTAAGAGACTTCACATGGAAACTACATCCAAAATTTCATTGGAAATATTTGAACCATTATTCATTGTTCACCATTGAGAGTTTATTGCCTTCTACCTACCTTCTACCATTGTCCATCCACAAAAGGAAATTACTATTTTCATTTACCCAATTTGAAGCTTGAGAACATAATAATACAAAAGGACCCTCCCAAAAAGAAGTTGTGTAACCCACTTGCAACAACAAGGCCTCTCTCTAGTTGTTACATTGTGAGTCTCTATTGCCTTCTTCATTGTTGATGTTTGCAACATCGGGAAAAAATTCTCCCATGATTGGTCATGGTGATTTGACCAGTGGATAATGGCCCTGGTGTAGTCTTTGAAGGACAAAAACTCAAAGTGCTAATGGTTCTCAAGGAGGAAACATCATGCATACATTCACTCACAGGGGTGTACCTGTGGTGAATGGCTCAGGCATAGTCGTCAAAGGACAAAAGACTCAAGGTGCTAGTGTTCCTCCAGTGTGCGGTAGAATTGGGTAGACATTCATCCACATGGGTGTACCTGTGGTGAATGGACATGGTGTGGTCTTTGTGCTTAGTCATGATGATTTGAAAATGATGGGTATAAGACCTGAGGTGCTAGACACAATTGTGTGGAGATGGATCATCAACATGGCTCATGAGAAAATTTTCTATGAAAGAAGAAATCCAAGAAGAAAAGGAAATGTCGAGAAAACCATTGAAGAAGAATCCAAAAATAACAAGAAGAAAATACAAGGCAAGAAGACAAGTCAAAGACCATTAAAAATATTAAAGAAACCCCAAAAAAGTAGTAAATGAATTATTGTGGACAAAAGAAGAAGTTGGCCCCAAAAGATGGCTCAGGTCACTATAAATAAAGGCTGGATCATTTCATTATTACACATTCACTCAAATCCTCAACCAATGTGAAATTCTAGTAGTAGTTGCAGTAAAAAATCCAACGAATTCTTCAAGGAGCATCTTAGCAATTGTTTTTGGTGGTGCACTATGTTTTTCCAGTGATGCACCATGCTTGAGGGTTCTTCCTCACACTAGGGAACAACTTTCTATGTGCTTGGATTCTTCATTTTTCTAGTGATGTATTTGTGAACTTGGATTAAATTTCTTCTAGATAAAAGTTTGTTGGGTTTTTCTCCCGAGTTCAGGTTTTCCTAGGATAAATCTTGTGTCTATTATGCATGGCTATCTCTCTATGATTCTGTTATTTTTGTTGCATTTTTATTTCAGTTGAATTTTTTAATGTGTAATTATTATATGATAACAATGGCATTAAAATCTGTTTGAAATCATAAGGTAATAATTATCATATCTGGAAATTAGAAAAATCAACATGGTATCAGAGCTTTGTTGAGATTTGTCCCTGCACATGAAATTTTCCATTGCACGTTTTTTTTGTCAATCTCATTGAGGACTTGTTGTAAAGTTGTTGGGACTAACTCCACCACAGAGAAAATCACCTTTCCCTAGCACACCTACTAGTGCTCTCAGACCGACATTCTGTCAAAGTTGAAATTTTAGGTTTTTTAGGTTTATTGACATTTTCCTGGACATTGAACCTTCTGTTTCAGATTTTTGTGATTTCTTCATGTACTGATGGTGTACTATATAATAGTTGGAGTCATCCATGGTGATGTATCCTACAACATATGACAACTCGAAATCAAATGGAACAATGACACAACTCGAAATTTTCATTTCAAGTTTGATATTTTATATTGCTGCATATTAAGTGAATGGGACAACAACCTTTAGAGGTATATTACTGTTGAGTAATTTTTCTATCAAATGTTTAGTAACACTTGAATATTGTTGGTACGATGATCATTATGTAAATTCTCACTGTTCATTACTAATGATGCAATTTTTTGCAAGCATAATTGATCTCTTCCCTAGCCTAGTAACTCTATGGACATTACAATTGTTCCAACCCCTTTGTTCAAGTTTAAATTCCATGGAGGTTACCATGGATATGTTCTTGTTTTTTTCTTGTCTTTTGTTTTTGTTATTGTTCTGGGAAGGTTACCATGGAAGAATGATTGGTCACAACACTAGAAAAATGTTGTTCTATGTTTCTTGTTCCGGGCATGTTACAGGAGATAGCTCTGAGAGGGAGCTATAGTGACGATTGTTCTTGTTCTTGTTCTAGGTAGGTCATAGGCGATAGATCTAAGAGGGAGATATAGTGATAGTTGCAGGTGGCAACAAGTTAGATGGTATCTGGTTTGAGACATGGAGAAAACTATATACACATGGAGTTGTGGACATGACAATATACATCCATGTACTGAAGGAGAAGAGGACGAAGTTAGAACCTTATGAAAAGAAGGGTACTTTTTTGGTATACATAGTGTCTCATATGGAGATTCATAGTGAGGAGAAAGAGGCTCTGAAGGATGAATGTATTGATCCATCTAGTCCGGTTTTTCATCCTTCAGACTATCAAGAGGAGTCACTAGACTCATTCGAGTAAGTGGATCTACCTAGAGATGTTGCAGTGACCAGGAAGAGGCCAACATGGTTTCATGACACTTTGTAGGATGCAAAGAGGCATGCAACTCCCCGTGATACTTTTAGGGAGAGAAAACAAACTCTGAGTTTCTGAAGTTACATAGAGTGATAGTTATGAGGAGGAGAAGGTGGCTCCACCAATGGTGAAGCAGGTGCCCCCACCAAGTACCATCTCAGAAGGAGCCATAGTTTAGAGGGAGTTATCCCTCAGGATCTAGTAGGGAGGAGAAACCTCCCAGGATAGTTCATAGGAGATCAAAATTCATAGGAGGTTAGTAGATTCAGAGGGAGAATATGGATCCAAATATTGTACATACTCATAGGGAGCATGCAAACTCAGAGTGAGCCCGATCTCAAAGAGAGTTAGTTGGATCAGAGGGATATTCGATCATTCATATGGATTTCCCCCTCAGTTTCAAGTGGGAGAGAGACATATTCCAGAACTAACAAACACATGCCATGAGTTGAGAAGGCTTGGCAGAAGCTTCAAAGACATGAGGGTTCTAAGAGATGTGAGACCTCTTAGGAGGATTCCCTTGTTTCAGTAGGTTTTGCTGCAGTAACATAAGAGGCAGCTAGTCAGGAGGGTATGTGATTTTCCTCATTCAGAGAGGGAGAACATAGTGAGGTAGACTGGACAACAAGGTTTGCTTCAATGATAGAGGGAGTTGGCCTCAAAGTTCGAGGTGTAGGATCCTGTCCAGATGTACTATTCCTTGGGATTAGAGGTGTGATAGAGATCATATGAGATCTTCCTAAGTCATGGGATATTGATGAGATTCGACACAATGGACTGCAATTCCATGGATACAACTATGGAGACAAATATGAATAAGTTGAGTGATTCTGCTTCAGATTTAGATTTGGTGGATCCCATGATGTACAAGAAGTGGATTAGATCCTTGATAATTTCTTTGCAGTGAGCACTAATGAGCCAATATTTGGTTTAATCCAAGGTAGTTCCATTGGGTTGCAACGAAGCATGTGCTTAAGTACCAACATGGTACAATTGGATATGGTTTGTATAAAGTGGTGAAGTGAGGATGCAGGGATATATAGATTTCAATTGGGAAGGGCATGTTGTAGATAGATTGAGCACCTCAGGGTGCGACTTCAGCTTGGGATCGATTACGATTTCCAGGATAATAAGGATTCTGTAGCACTCAATACAACAAATACAGAGTATATTGCAGCTAGTGTTGTAAGTCATGAAGTAGTGTGGCTTTGGAAGCTTCTT
Organism: Picea engelmannii; assembly: GCA_009831015.1. Classification (NCBI taxonomy): domain Eukaryota; kingdom Viridiplantae; phylum Streptophyta; class Pinopsida; order Pinales; family Pinaceae; genus Picea; species Picea engelmannii. Next base: position 286,833 of record ML789481.1, on the reverse strand, counting down.
GCAAGACTTCATCCGAGACATGGTGTAGAAGGGAGTGATGAAGCTTCAACAAATATCCACAGATGAGAATATAGTGAACATTCTCACCAAGCCTCTATCTAGAGCGAAGTTCTTTTACTTTAGGGACACGCTTGTCGTGATGAAAAATATCTCCCTCCCTGAGAGGGAATGCTGATGATTTGAAACATTGTGCAAAAATTCTCCCAAGATTGGTCATGGTGATTTGACTAGTGGAGAATGGCCCTGGCGTAGTCTTCGAAGGACATAAGACTTGAGGTGCTGCTGGTTCTTTAGGAGGAAACATTGGGAAAACATTCATTCATAGGGGTGTACCTATGTTGAATGGCTGAGGGATAGTATTCAAAGGACATAAGACTCAAGGTGCTAGTGTTCCTCTAGTGTGTGGTATCATTGTGCTGACATTCACCCACATGGGTGTACCTATGGTGAATGGCCTTGGTAAGCATCAAGTGAACCTTATTATAGATTGGAATACATACCAAGGGAGATAGGATACACTTATCACAAGGGTGTACTTGTGGTAAATGGGCCTAGGCGTAGTCCTTTCCTTGATCATGACAAGTGATATGGACTCGAGGTCCTTGAGGTGATTTCCACGTGTCAGATAGCATCATGATGACATTCACTCATATGGGTGTACCTATGGTGAATGGCCCCGGTGTGGTCTTTGTTCTTAGTCATGGTGATTTGAAAAGGACAAGTATAAGACCCAAGGTGATAGACATAGTTGTGTGGAGCTAGATCATCGACATGGCGCATGAGAAACTCTTATGTGAAAGAAGAAATCCAAGAAGACAAGGGAATGTCAAGAAAACCATTGAAGAAGAATAAAAAAATCACAAGAAGAAAATAGAAGCCAAGAAGACAAGTCAAAGACCATTAAAAATATTAAAGAAACCCCAAAAAAGCAACAAATGAATTATTGGGACAAAAGAAGAAGTCGACCCCAGAAGATGACTCAGATCACTATAAATAAAGGTTGGATCATTTCATTTTACACATTTACTCAACTCCTTAGCCAATGCGCAAGTCTAGTAGTAGTTCCAGTGTAGTTGCAGTAGCAGTTCCAACAAGTTCTTTAAGGGGCATCTTAGCAATTGTTTTTGGGGGTGCTTTATCTTTGTCCAATGATGCGCCATGCTTGAGGGCACAAATTTATACGTGCTTGGATTCTTCATTTTTTCGGTGATGTATTTGTGAACTTGGATTAAATTTATTCTAGAGAAAAGCTTGCTAGGTTTTTCTCCTGGGTTAGGGTTTTTCTCCTGGTTAGGGTTTTCCTAGGATAAATATTGTGTCTATTGTGCATGACTATCTCTCTATGATTATGTTATTTCTGCTACAGTTATGTTTCAGTTGAAATTTTCAATGTGTAATTATTCTATGATAACGGTTACATTAAAATATGCTTAAATCATAAGGTAATAATTATCAGATCTCAAAATTAGAAAAGTCAACATTCATTTGGAGTTAATATAACATTAGAATTTTTCCACCATTATTTGTGTTTGATTGTTAGATAATAGTGTTGAACCCATTGTTTTATGCTCATCTTTCTTTAATTCATAAGCTAGGGTTTAGTGTCATGCTTGCATGTAATAATATTGTCTTATTATTTATTTTATTTCCATTTTTTTCTATTTGCTAGAGCTAGTTACAAAAGCAACTGGATTAGGGCTTTTTGTAGCCTCATTCTACAAATGATCCACAACAGATTGGATTCTTCATTGGGGATTTGTATCCATAAATCTTACTCCTAATTTTGTGTGTGTATTTGATTTATTCATTTTCATAGCTAGTAGGCTTAGTTCTTTTGTTTTTGTTGTTGTAGAAGTTGCTTGAAAAGTGCATTTCTATGTAAAACACTAGTTTTTGTTAGTCTTGGCCCCTATACAATTGCCCATCCTTTTTCAACAAAGGATACATATTATCCCTTTAAAATCTATGAATGCATAACTATTAGTCATTTTTCTACATGATCGAGTGGTTTTTGTTTTTTTTTCCAATTTTTTTCTTTGGTTCTTAAGTTTTACATATTCTTCCACCCTTTCCCATGGATTTATTGACTATCCGGTGTTGATTTTCTAAATTTTTAAGAAGACATTGTATTCTTGGAAAGAAATCCATGCATTTCTAGTACTTTCCACTTTTAGGGTTCTTGTTACTTGCTTGTCTCGTTTCATTTTACCATTAATTTAGAACTTTAGTTTTATTTTTATCACAATTGAGTTTCTTTAAAAGTTAAGGAAAAATTTGATAAAGAAAAAATCATTAATATTAGTACTTTTCAAGTTCATTTTTCTTTCCTTATTTTCAATTCATTTGGCATGTCATTTACCACAAGTTACATTCATTTAGATAATTTTTTTGTAAGTAGGTCACACCATCTGTGCACATACTTTACACATAATGTGCATAGATTGGCGATTTTTTTGCATTCATTTTGGGCGGTTTTGACATCCATTTGGGTGAATTTTGGATGTCGTGGGATCCTATATATTGTATTGTAATGGAATGAGGGAGTGTATTATGTCTGAGAGAGGAGACCGTGAGAGAATGAAGAGGAGGTTGTAGCGGATGTGCCATAGGTGTTATCCCTTCATTTTGCTAGACAAAATAAATGACGGAATAATTGTTTCTCCGTGGACTTAACCCATATCGAGTGAACCGCATATATCTGTGTCTCTCTTGTATTGTGTTCTATATTTTATTTCCACATTCATTTTGATTTGGTTTTTTACTATTACTCTACTATCCTATTCCTAACAATTTTGCCTAACCCAACCTTAAGCCTTTCAGAGATAACCCCAAGAAACTAATAGAATTTAATCTCAAAACTTTCTTAAAATTTTATACAATAACGTATACCACTCAAAATAACCCTTAAAACTTTCAATTCTTTCATAAACATAATCTTCAAATTCAATATCTAAATTTCCCTTTTATCCATTTTTAATAATATTAATAATTTTAAAAACTATTTTAATAAATTTATATAATTGGAATTTAAAATTTTTACTCTTACCATCTATTTAACATAATTATTAAATTATAAATCATATTTTAATAAATTAAAAAAACTTTATCCTTTACACTTTCACTTTATACAACTTCTTATCAAAATAAAATCAATCCTAAATTAGGATTGTTAAACTTGAATCCTAACTTCTAATCATGTTAAACATGAAACATAAATTTTTATTATCTCTTCAATCTTCCATGTTCTTCAATATTTATTATATATTTCTATAATCTAGCATTTCAATACTATTTACTATTTCCACCCAATAACTAGTGTAGGACAGTGAATATATTAAAACACAGTTCAAAGAGAGTTCAATAGAACGCAAACCAACCAAGTAATTCATGTCTTAATATGCAAATTAATACTAGCAAAATGGATAATGGTGAGCCCTAAACGATTACTTATTACTTTTGTTCTAAGCGATTTCATGTTCAAAACAAATCTATCATAAACTTAAGATTTATGGTTATAGTATAAGTGAAATCACTTCGTGTTCTATTAATATGAAGTTCATATCTTATGGTTGTTTTATATTATATCTGATATTCTATGGTATGTATGTGAAGTATCTTACTATGAGGGTATTCTATGGTATGTATTTATGTGAAGTATCTTACTACGAGGGTATATAGATGCTTTAAATTAGTTACGATTTATTTGGCTTACTGTAATAATAGGTTAACGTGTTAGTGTAATTTTGTACTTTACTAATTTAATATTTACAATCATGTTTTACATATCAATTATTCATAAGTTCAAGTATTTCTTCGATTTTAATGACACTTGATATGTAACTTAACATCTAGTGATCCATGATGAGTGATCCATGATGGAGGGTCATTTATTGATGATCATTTTTGTGAGAGGTGTTCATGTAATTTATTTATTTTTTGTATTAATATATTGCATTAAGTGGTCATGTTGTTTGGGGTCATGGACTATTTCTCATTTTGGGGGTTTTAATCATGTAAAACATTGGTGTATTGATCCTTGATCTCTATGTGTGAGCATTTTTTTAAGGTGTTTGACCGATGTGGATATACCATGTTTTTCAAACATGGTATTAACTTGTATAAAGGTTCACTCCTATTGTTGATTGAGATCATGAAGGACTTCTAGATTCTACAGTTTTTGAGCATTTATGAGTGAAGCGAACCACTTGATTACATTTAGAGCACTATTTTAGTTAGAAACCTTTTCGTTTCAGCTGAAAAAGTTCATATTTTCCCACAGTACAATCATTTCTCTTAGATATAGAGGTATAAAATGTTGTTTTTATGTCTTTTACCTCTTTTATGCTGTGTTCATTAGTTGTTTCAATTTTTCTTATTATTACCAACTTGCTTCCTTTCCAATTTGTATATTATCTTTGCTTTAAACCTTGCATGATTTGAAATGGATCACAATATAATTTGTCATATATTTGTATTTTCTAAGTGGAAAAATTTAATTTATTAACTTATAAGGCCCATTTTATGGGTATGTCCTATTTTGGTGATTTGGAGTCCTAAAAATTCTAAATCTCATTTAAGGAATTAAGCAATGTTTTTTAGGGTCAAAATTCTTTGGACATAGTTTATAGTCTCTCAACATTGTTCTACATGTCGAAAGATTTCCAACGACGTAAATATCACCTCAATTGGAATTTGTATGAGGATGTTATGGATTTTGCAAATTGAGCTATGCTTTTGACCTCCATGGTACCGAGTGGATATCACATCAGTACCCATTACTCACACATATGAAGCTAGTCATGTGTGGAATTTCAAGAATATTCTAGAGATTTCAAATCCCTAACCCTAATCAAGAGTTGAGGTATGCAAAAACCTTAATTCTAACTCTGGATTTCTATTAGACATTTAAATATTGGGCTACTAGGAAAGGAAGTGGTTCCATTTTTGTTGTATGGGTTTATGTTCCATAGTTTAGTAGAGCAAGGGAGTGAGATATTGGAGTAAAACAAATGAAAAGTGTATGTGTATGCTCTTTGACTTGAGCTTTGAAAAACCTTGGCTAATTGAAAGTAGAAATGAAAAGTTGCATTATCTAGGTAGATTAACCGAAACCTAACCTCGAGCATAGAAGCATCTGATTTTTTTTTTAATTTTCAAAAATATTTGTTTGCTTTTGTGTGCGATGGTGCATGTAGTTTTTGAAGGTAAAATCAAGGGTTTTTGAGGTAATCATGTATTTCGAGAAGTCCAAGAGTTAAACACAAACTCTTTTCTCTTTTTTAACATTTGACATAATTTTGCTATAACTCACTTAGTCGCAGGTTATTTTTTAGAAACAAAGGTCTTGAATTCAAGTATTTTTTTTTATATAATACATTTTGTAAAAATGCATGCAACTTAAGTTATTAAATAAATTTATTGTAAAGTGCGTCTCGCTTAAGTTATAAAAGTGAATCATTTAAAGTCACATAGTAACTTTGTTGTTCTTTCCTTTTTAAATGTAACTATAATGTAAAGTGAACCTCACTGATTTAATAAAAGTGAGTCACTTAAATTATAAAAATAACTTATTTGTAAAAGAGAGCTTATAGGAGAAAGTTGGAGGAGGGCATTTTTTTTTTTTATCTTTTACAACTTAGTGATCTTAGTGTGTATTGAACAACATGCGGATCAACCTCCACCCGCCACATGCAAACTTGGTTGACATTTTGACCTTTTATGCCCTTCTTCAAATGGGTATAACTTTGTTATTTGGAGTTCGTTTTTAATGCCATATTTTTTGAAAGTGTTTTTTTCAAGACCTTTCTATATGAGTAGTGAATTTATGCTTTTTGGGTCATCTTACTTTCAAATTGTAATATGACCAATTCAAGTGAGAACTACTTGCAAGAAATTTTTTTTTTTCATATGGAAATCCTATATGGAGGATTTACTGAAAAGTGAAGGACTTTACCTAGTCACCACGGGACATAAGTTTTACCTAGAGATGCATCAAAGAGAGCTAAATGGGACAAGAGAAATGACTCAACATGTGGACTCATCATGGTGTCAATCTCAAATAAATTGAAGCTTCATCTTCAAGGGATTGAAACTCTCAATGTAGTTTGGATGAAGTTGGAAGATTTATTTGGTAAACATAACTAGATTTGAGTCCACTAGATTGAAAATCAATTAATTGCCTGCATGCCTTTATCAACATTTATACCATATTTGGGCATGTTCCATCTCTTTTTCCCTCTTCTATCCCCATTTTTTTTTCTAATGCTCAAATTCTAGTTTCTTGTATATATGTTGACAATGAGGATAAAAATATGACCCCACCTATTCAACCTCCTCCAGTCGAGTCCATTGAACATGAAATTGAACCAATACCACAAATTCCTAAATGGGTCTATATGAAACGAGAATAAGCAAATGATCTTGTCAATGATCCTTATTATAAGTGTTGCACACATTCATAGTTCCAACAAACCTCCTTTATTTTGGATCATGTTTCATAGATTCATGATCTAGAAACATTTGCAAAAAATTATGTCCATCCAGATTGGGATGCATTAATGAATGATGATTATTGTTCCTTAATGATGACTGATACTTGGAATCTTACCCCTCTTTCGAAAGGAAGAAAAATTATCATATTTAAATGGGTGTATAGGACCAAGTGTGAAATAGATGGAAGTGTTGATAGACATAAGGCCAATTAGTTGCCAAAGGGTTTCCCCAAGTAGAAGGAATTGACTATATTGAAACCTTTTTCCATGTAGCCAAAATGAATTAAATCTGCCTTGTTTTATCCCTTGCAACATCATACAAATTGGAGGTCCATTAAATGGATGTTAAATCTTCCTTCTTACATGAGAATTTGAAGAATATATAAATTTACATGGAAAAACCTCCTAGCTATATTTAGAATTTCTTGAGTCTTATTTAGTGCCTTAAGAAATCTCTCTATGATGTTAAATTACAATCTTTTAAAGCTTGGTATGCTAAAATGGATATCTTTCTTCTTGACCTTGGCTTTTCTATATGTCATTCTAACCCCAATGACTATACCAAGATAGTAGGTGACCATCTCACCATAATTGTTCTTTATGTCAACGACCTTATATTCACCAGTAGACTACAAAATTTTATCCCATGTAAAATCCAATCTTTGGAATAGTTTTGACATGAAAAACTTATGACATTTGCATTATAATCTCGGCCTCCAAATCTTGCAAACCAAGGAAGATATTTCTCTTTCCCAGCCTAAGTATGCATGTGACCTTCTTCACCAATTTTACATGGAATATTGTAAACCAACCCCATCTCCCTTCCAGTTTGGAGTCAAACTTAATTCCACCTATACCACACCCAAAGTGGATGACATATTGTACCATCAATGAGTTGGTATCCTTTTGAATTTGAATCATATTGTCATGATATTCATTTTGTTGTTGGTATTGTTTCCCAATACATACAAGAACCCCATGAAATCCATTAGAAAACAACAAAGATGATACTTTAGTATATCTTGGGTACAATTCAATTTGAGATACAATACAATTTAGGTGGTTTTTTTTGTAGGTTGGTTTCACTGATTTTGATGAGGGAAATGACCTTGGGGATCAAAATTCTATTGCAGGTTACATTTTTAGTCTTGGTTATGGACCTATCACTTGGGATTGTAATAAGAAAAATGACTTTGCTCTTTCTTCAGTAGAAGCATAGCATAAATCACTAGTTCGTGCAAGTCAAAATCCCATTTGGCTTAGACAATCCTTCTAAAGTTTGGATTTTAACAACAATATCCAAGCACACTTTAGTGCGACAATTATAGTACCATTCAACTTGCCAAAGGTCCAGTTCAACATCAAAACAACAAACACATTGAACTACACATACACTTCATCATGAAGCTTCTTCTGGACTACATCCTTGAAGTGGTCTATTGTTGGACATATGACCAGGTTGTGCACATTTTTACAAAGGCCCTTATAGAAGCCACGTTTTCAAAGCTTTGAGATATATCAATAGTTTAGTAAATTTCCATTAGGGGGGTAGACTCTAATGCCTCTTTCCTTCTCATATTGTGTCACCTTTGTAAATCCTTCAATCCTCTCTTAATTTTTTCTTAAGGGGGGATGGGTGATGTTAGGATATTTAGACATTAGGAGTTAGTTAAGGTCAACTTGGTATAATACAATATTAGGTTAAAGTGTGATTTTAGTGTTTTTTCTTAGCGTGCTTTTGTATTCTACTAATCCAATATTCACTATCCTACACATGAGTGATCCAATAGTTCAAACATCTCCTTGATCTTAATGACATTTGGTTCGTGTCTTAGCATCTGATTGGTCCATGATCTCTATTTAAAGAGCATGGAGAGTCATTTGTCAATAATTATTTTTGTGAGAGATGTTCACGTAATCTATTTATTTTTGTATTAATATATTTCCTCAAATGACTGTGTTAACTAAGACAATATATGAGGGTGGGGGTGGGGAAAATATTAGAGAAATGTATTATACATTTCTCTAATATTTGCCCCACCCCCACCCTCATAGAAATGTACTATACATTTCTCTAATATTTTTCCCACCCCCACCCTCACCCTCATATAAGACAATAGATACATTTCTCTAATATTTTCCCCACTAGGGTAGAGGTTTGGGATTCTTCCAACCTATGCACTTCAAACTTCCGCCTCATTGGGGGTAGTTGATGAAAAGTGGCGGTGTTGGATAGATCTAAGTGGACTAAATGAATAATGGAAACAATGACTCAATAGATGACTGCCACCTAGGGGTTGTTGATGACATGGGGAAATGTTGGCTAGTGCCAAGCCTTCTTACCCTCTGCGTCGCCCATCTCCTTCCTTTCCTTTCACATCACACTAGGGTGAAGGGTAGGGAATCTTCCAACCTATGCACTCCAAACCGACTCATCACTGAAGTGCTTCACATATCTTTCCCTACCTTCCACATTACATTAGGGTAGAGATTAGGGATTCTTCCAACCTATGCACCCTATACCCCTATCACTCAAGGGGTAATCGATGACAAGTGGTAGTGTTGGATAGTGCAAAGTGAACCAGATGACCAATGGAAACAATGACTCAGTAGATGACTACTACTTGGAGTTGATGACAAGGAGAATCATTGGCTAGTGCTAAGACTTCCTATCCTCTATGTCACCCATATCCTTCCCCGCCTTCCACATCACACTAGGATGAAGGGTAGGGAATATTCTAACCTATGTGATGCAGGAGAATCATCATCAAGAACACATGGAGAGACAACTCAGTGCCTTAGCGCACCTTTGAATCATTTTAGAATATGAAACACTGGTGTTTCCTGCAAATCTTTCTTAGACCGATGGAAAACTGAAGAAGATCAAAATGCTTTGGATTGAATGATCATGAGTGATCTGGGATTTTCACTCCTAGACTTTAATTTAACGATGCTTAAGGGGTAGTTATATTCTTTTGAGAAGATAGGTAGTTGGAGGGAACCCTAGGAACCTTCTGGTATATGTAGATGCATTGTGTGCCCAAATGAGACTGCTGAAGGAGATTGTTACTGAATGCGAGGTAGCTGAAAGTTAGTTAGAAATCCTCAGAGGATGAAATAGGAGATAGAATAGTTCTTTGAGGGATCTTGGGAGAGATGAGACTCTATTACAGTCCAACCTGCACATATTGTAATCAGACATTCATCTTAATAGAAAGAAAGCCGTTTTTCCTACATATGAACTTTCTGTGTGTTTATGTGCATCTGATGAATGTTATCTGTGTGTATTTATGTATGCTGTAGATGTATGATAGATTTCATATGCAATGGGAAGATAGATTTCTATATCTTTGTTGATTTTGAAATGTTGTTCTTGGTTCTTAGGCTGTGCAAGGAGTGCACAACAGAACATTGGAGGTCCTGTATCCAATGCAAGTAGTGTGCATCTGAACTCTATTGAGTCAGAAAAGAACATGCCAGGAGGGTGCACCAGAATGATAACAAATCAAGGGAAACCTCAAGGTTGCTGAATAACTTGGAGGGTAAACTGCACAGAGGAAGTAGAGAGAGAGAGAGAGAGAGAGAGAGAGAGAGAGAGAAAGTCATTGAGAACTCTATAGAGATCTGTCGGGTGGGCATCAAGCAGGTGTAAGTGTGCAGAAGGAGAAATCTTAGTTGAGTTCAAGAAGAAGAGTATCAGAGGAAGATACTCACAGAGTTGCTGAACACTCTGCAGAAAAATCTTAGCAAGGTGTGCTTTGAGCGAGAGGTTTCTAGGAGGGCACAATAATCCTTTGAAGGGAGTAGAAGGGCCAAGAACCTTAAGAGACTGAGTGAATTCGAAAGCTTAGAAGAGATAGCGTTAGCAGAAATGAAGACGAGACCCAAGCAATCAGGCTCGTAAGAGGAACAAGGAACTAAAACCTTAGAACTTGAGTAAGCCAAAGATCAAGAAGGATAGTGCAAGGAGTGCACAAGGCCAACACTTAGATGGAGTGTTGAAAGTCTGAATCTATCTGAGGGCTTAGCTAAGCACAAGGAGTGCAAAAATAGTAAAGTAGTTTCAATTTACAAGTTCAGGAGGTCGAGTGTAGAACATGCCAGGAGGGTACTAGAAAGTCTTTTGAAAGATGCAAAAGAGGCTAGTCCCTTAGATATTTGAGTAAGACAAAGCTCAAGAGGAAGAACGGATTCGAACACTAGAGTAGTCGGGTGCACAGGAGAAGGTTCAAAGGCCAAAACCTTTGAACACTTACAAAATTATTCCAAGTCAAGAGAAATCGAAAAGCTCAGGAGGAGGAGTGACAACAACCATCAAATAGGCCGTTGGAAGCGATCCATACCATCAAATAAAGGTCTCAAATGAAGGAACACGTGCAGGGGTAGGACAGATCCTAGATGTTGGATTGAGCATAGAGGATCGACCGTCGTCTGATCCAGAGGTAAGGTGCATGAGATTTAAGTTTCTTTGTGTGCATAGGAGTGAGGATTCGTCGAAGTCCTGAAGAGGTTAGGGACCGTCCATCATCGAGGTTGACAGGTGGAGAAATATCAAAATATTCAGGAGATAGAGCTCCACGAAATTTGCAAAGATCAGAGTGAAAACCTCATGAAGTCGTGAAGGGCGGAGAAGATCTGGACCGTTGGATCTAGAAGGACGCATGGTGGAGATCTGTGTGTTTCAGAGGAAAGATACTTCGGAAGAAATCAGGTGTAGAGTTGGGAGAATACCTGAAGATCATAATCCGAAGTAGATCTGGTCCATCCAAGCGAAAGTGACAGGTTTCTCCAGATCTTGCATTCTGGAGCATAAGAACTTTGGAGGAATATAAGAGTGAAGGTGCAAGGACTCGCGAAGCTGAAGTCACGAGGTCATCAGATCCATCCATTGATAAGGACACGTGACACTGGATCAACACTTCAATGATTCACCATTCAAGAGAGACAAAGGTAGGAGAAGTGAAGACTCACGAAGTCTGAAGTCACAAGTTCATCAGAGCCGTCCGTGAAGGGGGACACTTGGCAGAAGATATGCTAGTCTAGAGACTTAGCACTCCAGAGGTTCTGTGGATAAGTGGTTCACAATTACCCGGAGCGTCGGGGCCTGAAATTACGGTGGGACATTGATTTAAGGAAGTGGACAGGGATGATTTTAAGTATGGAAATTTATTTTAAAATGTAGAAATCTTGGAAAATATTACTAATCCTTCATATGGCAACTATAAATGTTTGGCGATATTTTTGTAAAAACATTCAAATTTCTAAGGATTTTATATAGTTTGTATAACATTTTGACAATTTTTAAGGTAAAATAATTGTATCCTATAGAATTTGGGCGAATCATTTTTAGAATAACGAATCGTGTTTTTGAAAAAAACCATGGAAAATTATCCCATGAGCGAAATTTAGCCCCTAAAATCATCCCTGAAAGTGGCAGGGACCATTGATCCTCGCACCAGTTATATTCACGGTGGTTCGGAGAATTTGGCGTCGGATGCAACTGAAATGACCGAAGCCCAGAATTCTGAAGTGGTTTAGGAGGTGTAGCCCCGGGCCACAGCCTAGGTCATATGAGGAGAGGGGGCCTAGAGGAAGGAGATAACGCTCATTGGCGTTGATATTTGAACAACGCTAAGGAGAGGGCCCGTGAGTACCATATGACTTGCGCCTTAGGAGGAAAGAGGGCATGTGTAAAATAAATTGGGGTTCAAGAAAGGAGCCCAAAGAATCAATCCGACTCAGTGTTTGAACGATCCAAGATCGGGAAGTCGCACAACCTCGAGGAGAGAAGGGGGGTCTGCATCAAGAGTACCGCTTCTGGGAAAATCATGAGCTCCTGCTCATGGCTCCCTTTGCTCTGTTGTTGATATCCTACAAGGTACCAAACCTGAAATTGGAGCTGTCCACTTGCTCCTCTTCCTTGCTGCCTCTACTGCCTTGCAGGTCCTCTTTTGTTCCATCCTTCTTTGCCGACTTCTTCTTGTGATGCTTCCCGCATCAATCTCTTAATGTCCTCTATTTATTTTTCCAACTGGTCCACTGGCTGGCTCTTCTCCTTCATCTCATTCTACTGCATCTCATTTTCATAAATTTCCAACTTGACTTGTTGGATTATATTACTTTGCATCTTTACCCTTCTCTCTAGAGCCTCTAGTTCTTCACACAAATCGACAAAATCCATGCTATATGCTGCTCTCTCCTCTGCTGTAGGTTCACATTCTACAATTATCTCTTTCTCAGCTTCTCGGCTGAAAATTTTGAGCCATTTCTCAGAATGCTCATCTCCTTCTGCTGTAGATCCCAATTCTACAGTTGCCTCATGTTAATCTCCTTGGCTGAAAATTTTGAGCGATTCCACTGAATGCTCTTCCTCCTCCATCTCTTGGGAACATTGAAAAGTGTTCTCTTTCTCCTCCATGGAAGTCTGATCAATCTGATCCTTCATGTTATATTCATCTCTTGTGGCATTGGTTGTCCACTCTATTGCACATTTCAGTTATGCAGTCTCACTACTGAGTTGCTGCTCAGTTTCCTCCTTTGACAAATTAACTTTTGTAAGCTCCTCTTGTGTTGGTTCAACTCCAAATTCCTCCAGCTGCTCCCCAAGATGATATGATCCTCCACTTGTTTCCAACTTAGCATGTTGTATGTGCATGATTTGAACTATCACCCTTATCTCCAGGGCTTCTAGTTCCTCATACAACTCAACAAAATCTATGTTGTCTACTTCCTCTTTTGCTGCAGTCATCTCTTGTTCAGCTCCCAGGCTGAAAATTTTGAGAAATTCTGCTGAATTATCTTCTCCTGCAATATGCATGACTATCTCCTGGTAGCCATCTTCTGGTTTTGGATTGTCCAACCAATCCTCCAACATATTCAACTATTTCTCCCATTGAGTGACCAATTCATCTGAATTCTCCTATTTTTCCGCTGGGTTAGACATCAGTGTCGACTCCTTCTCCTCCTCTTTGACAATATTTGTTGGTTTTCTTTCCTCTGATGCAACTGCATCACATACATAGTTAGATTTAAAAGCATTTGGCCCCATGGCCTCTTTCTTGGATTCTTGTTTCACCACCTCCTCATTTGCAACACTTGTACTAGCCTTTACTAGACTATTTGGCAGGAATATTTAAATTCCCCCAATGATAAGAATGCATCTCTGATTGTCCTCCATTAAATCTCCTTGCTGATATGAACTCTCCACCGAGTTCATGAGACTTTCAGATAGTCTCTTCTCTTCTCCCTTGTCCACTTGGAAAATTGGGATTTCAGTCCTGCCCTCCTGGCAGTCTATGAGATCTCTGTTTGATCTCATCTCATCGCCCATCTGGAAATATAATATTTTATGTCTTCCCTCCTGGCGGTTCATGAGATTTCTAGCTGATCTCATCTCCTCCTCATCACTGAGGTTCCTCCTAATCTCTGGTTCACATGTGTGAATCACTTTCTCCTCTATGCCATTAAGGTTTTAAACATGCCTCAACCACTTCCTCATTACTTGCTGCTACCTTTTGGCTAACAACTTCTGGACATGCCACTTCGCTTTCCTCTTCAAAGGCCATTCATATGTCCAGTGTACCTTTGCTTCCTGCTGCATCTTCAATGTCAACTTCTCCATTTTTTCTCCGATATCCTTGAGCTCTTTGTCTATATTAGCTTTGTTTTTCTGCTGGTGGTCCTTGTATTAACCACACCTATGGCCTTCAATAGCCATTTCCTTTACCTTAGCCCACCTGGTTGTCTACCATTTGCTGCACACCTTGAAACAATCTTTACAGAGCATCAATACTCTGTCTCCCTTCACCCGCTGTTTACAGGAGAAATTAACCCTTTGATACCACTTGATGTCATCAAATTATCTCTATTCACCTTCTCACCTTTGCCTACAATCTGTAGACAAAATTCAGCTCTTGATATTACTTGATGTAGTCATACTGTATTCTCTTTCCTTTGCCTACTGTCTGCAAGTAATTTTAAGATTTAATATCACTTGATGCTATCAAACTATCTCTGTCTCCTTTGTTTGCTGTCTGCAAACAAAATCAAGCTCTAATACCACTTGATGGTATCAAAGTATCTCCTTTATCTCCTTTGCTCGAAATCTACAGATGAAATCAAGCTCTGATACCACTTGATGCAGACCCCCCTTCTCTCCTTGGGGCTGCACGACTTCCCGGTCTTGGATTGTTCAAACACTGAGTTAGATTGACTCTTTGGGATCCTTTCTTGAACCCCAATTGATTTTACACAGACCCTCTTTCCTCCTAAGGCGCAGGTCATATGGTACCCGTGGGCCCTCTCCTTAGCGTTGTTCAAATCTCAATTCCAATGAGCACTATCTCCTTTCACTAGGCCCTCTCTCCTCATATGAACTCAACTGTGACCTAGGGATAAACCTCCTAAACCACTTTGGAATTCCGGGCTTCGTCCGTTTCAGTTGCAGTCGATGCCAAATTCTCCGAACCTCAAACCATGAATATAACTGGCACAAGGATCAATGGTCCCTGCTGTTACACATCAAAATGACTCAACTAGATAAGTGCTGCATATTCCTCTCAATTGTCGTAAGTGTCACAACTTCCTTACAACTTTCGCAAGTGTCGCAAGTTGTTTACAAGTGTCGCAAACATTGTTGAATCATACTGCCATGATGACGACACTAAGGAGGCACTTAAAACATATTATGTACTTGGTTTGAAGAAGGAGAACTAGTTCATTGGAGTCAAACATCTCTTAACACTTGAAAAGGGCTTCCAATCAAGAATTTTGAGGGTGAACGCTCCCCTGAAATAGCCTTTGGAGTGCTAGCACTCCCCTATAAGGCCCCAGGGAGCATTATAACGCTCCTTTACCCCTCTACAGGAGTGCTGCCCACTTTTGAAGCGCTGGCTCTCCCCTTGAGCCTCTCTGGGAGCGTTCTAGTGCTCTAATGCCCCTTTTGAAGGAGCGCTCCCTAATCTGGGTCAGTTGTTAGCCCGGTGAGGAGAATAAGGAAACGATCTTTCGAGATTAGGAGGCATTTGTACTCGAATTCTTGGTTTCATCAAGAGATCCCTGATCTAAGGAGGAGGTTCCCAACTTGTTCTAAACATAACTCAAGAGGTTAAGCTCCTCCGAACCTACATAAGCAAGCTCTATGATGGTGGAGAGGGGAAAAGAATCACTAGCATGAAACCTATGATCTCATAGGAAACACACAGTCAGCCAAAGGAGAAGTGATCAGTGAAGCTGCTATCAACCAGGTTGTGGATATTTCGAGCAAGCGTTAGACGAAGAGGATTTGACGAAGCTGTCGCATTCGCATCTATGATTGTAAGCACTACTATCGTTATTCTCATTAATATGACATGCTTGGCCTGTATCTTTCTAGTTTGTGTCTGATGTTACATGAACTTATCATTAATTGATAGATCTGTTTTCAAGCTAATATCAGTAGAGTAGGAAGTGGTCGTATCTCGTTTTCCTGCAGAACTCAGCGAGGAGAAAAGGATTGGAGCGCAACTTGGAGTGTGCAGGGACAAACGTCGATTAAGAGTTACTTCTATTGTCCTTCCTTCTCATGTATTAGTTTAGATAGATTTGAAAGGAAGTCAGTGTCCACGTTAAGCATTTTTCTGTCTAGGGTTAAGGTCAAGCTCTAGAGGCGATCTACTTGTCCACAGAAAGATTTTCCTACAACAGAAACTGGCGACTCCACCGGGGAGATAGCCTCGAATCGAAACCTCTTGTTTCGATTCCTCCTCATTGACCTAGTTCTACCCCTTGATTGTTTCAGACCTGGTTCACTCCTCTTCTGATTAGTTTCATGAGCTGATTGGATCCTTACCTTGTCACACTCAACATACTTGTCAAGTTTGAATCCCAATTTTTGGATTTTTTTGACATTTCTGGAGTTTTCAGACCCTGGCGCCCCTGACCTAGTGTTGACAGAGCGCCAACGCTCCTAATACCTTAGCACAGAGCGCTATAACGCTCCTTTCCCTTGGCAACAGAGCGCCAACCTCTTTTTGGCCCAATAACCCTCCATAACTACCTTTTTCAGGGTTTGCCTCTGTGTCTCTTTTGCTGAGTGATCTAGTGAGTCAATTTTTCTTTTCTTTCAACCTTGACATCTGTCTTTTTGAAGAATAAACACCTTGTTGATTGGATCTTACAGCCTTCTTCACTATTTTCATTGAGTTTTTCCCTGTTGAGTGAAATTCGAAACCTATGCATTGTTCTTTTATCCTCATCAGCTGAGTAAAAATCTTGGTGAAGGTAATCAAAGGCCTACAAACCTCTTTATATTGATTTCAATCAAGGTCATTGTTCTTCAAATTTTTCTTTTGGGGTGTGAATTTTTGCTTTCTCTTTGATTGTTTCGTTTTCACTTTTTCGTTTTGATTGCGACGAGAGGGTGCATTGTTTGTATGACTTTAGCTTGTGCTAGTTTTATTTTCATTCATACAAATACAATTAGCGAGACAAGCATTGCATTGAATTGATCTTTAAGTCATATATAAACAATGAAAAAG
This sequence comes from Picea engelmannii, assembly GCA_009831015.1. NCBI lineage: Eukaryota > Viridiplantae > Streptophyta > Pinopsida > Pinales > Pinaceae > Picea > Picea engelmannii. Next base: position 269,825 of record ML789481.1, on the reverse strand, counting down.
CATGATTGATTGTGCATATTAGAAGGCATTTTAAAAGGTTTTTGCATTACATCAGGATTTGATTGAGAAAAGGAATCGTTTGAGGACACTCCGTAGTTGTGCTTGTTAGTGAAAAGAACTCTCTCTCTCCCTTAGATAGACATTCATCGAAAGGAAATGACTGCTTATCATGTTCTATGCATTCTTTGGGTCTGAGTCATAATTCCATTTGTTTCACTTCCATACACCCCTTTTGCCTAAAGAACAACCATAAAAATCAACGCTAATTAAAAATTATCTAGAATGTTTTCTTTTCTAGGATCCTCCACCAACAGAAGAATAGGTGTAGTACTTTGGATTTGGCTGTGAGCATAACTCTCTAAAGTTTCTAAAACAAACAGTAACATCCTGAGTTAGGGAGAGCAAATCCAGTTATCGTATAAGTCTGCCTGGGATCCCCCTCTCACACAGGGGTTACGCACGAGGTCGCATTCGGGTAAGCTACGGGGACTAACCCTTCGTGGTTTAACTGATTGTGGTGGTTGGATCGTATTATGGGGGTCACTTTGAGGTAAATCCACAATTACTGCGTGGAATCCTTCTAGTTGATTTCGGGCTTGATACCCTTCCTGTACGTTCCGATCGGACTGTCGACTGTTCCCGCCTAGGGGCTGACTGCGAATTGGTAACCTTAGCGGCCATAATCTTTAGGGTCTTACACAAGGTGACGGTGACGGGAAGTCTCACTTTACCTGGAATAGACATTGGTCAAACTCACTCGAGCTCCTTGGAGGGTAAATCTACAATTACTGCGTGGAAGCTTGCACTAAGGCGTAAGTCTGTTAAGAAGGTCGCCATTGTAACTGTTCCACCCTACCCCCACCCCTTCTGGACTTGATCATGCGACGTTGGATTTCATCACCAACTAGTACGGTCATCAAAAGAAGGCCCTGTTTGCTTGGTTGTGATTCTTAGATTTTTTAGCGTGTGCTGTTTCTTTTCTCTAGTTGGCCATAGATTTCTTTCGCCAACTCTTTTTCGCCAACATTGACCCTCCACGCCGTTCGTGGAGGCTACAGGGACTTCCTCCAGAAAATATGGAAGGAAACACCCCTTTACCCCCTCATTCTACGGAGGAATCTCCTCAACAGAGCGAGGTTCATAACACTACAATTTCCCAGGAAGAAGTTCCCATCCCTTTGGAGAATTTTCGAATTGTTTCCGAATCTCCAGAAGATTATCGCATTCCGGAGGGATACGAATGACAGATCCTCCACTTAAATTTTGCCGGAGAATTTGTTGTCAATCCGGATATTTCGGTTGGGTCTCCTCAGAACCCTTTAGCCAATGACCCTTTTTGGACTGCGAACGTTGTTCGGAGTCCACCACGCTTGGTACGAGATCTTTATGGAACAGGAGAAGGTGCTGACGCATATTTTTCCTACACTATACCCCCAAATCACTTCACCGGTACTACCACTTTTACAACCACACCAACTGTTGGTCCGAACATACCGTCCATTGGCCCAAGGCCTACTATTCCCCTCTAGACGGCCCATTCGACAATGGCCTCGCACATTCTGACTATCCCTGCCGGTAATGCGGTAGTTAATCAAGCCCCGATTGGAACACCTGTAACACCAAGACCTAATCTCCCTTTTGGATTTAGGGCACTGAACGCATCCACTACCACCACTGCCCAAACCACTACTCAAATTGTACCAGGAAGTTCCATACCTATCCAACAACCCGGAGGGATTGGCCTTGGTGGTCCTAACCCGATCGACAACATTGGTTAGTCATTGACATCTAGCTTTCAGATCCCGGGAACTCTACCTCAAACTGGGGGGCATTCCCCCTCCGGAGGACAAATCCCATTCGGAGGGAACCCTAATGCTGGGGGGCATCCTCCCACCGGAGGAAAAATTCCATTCGGGGGGCACCCTCATGCTGGGGGGCAACCTCAATTCAGATTCCACCATCAACCACAAGGACAAAATGTGTCCGTCACACCCAATCCGTGGAGCGTCCCTTTTCAAGGAAATCCGCATGCCTCCACGGGACAAAATGTGACTGCCGCACCTAATCCATGGAACGTTCCTTTCTCAGGAAACCCACTATTCCCGGGAGGAAAAAATTCTCAGGCTCCGCAACAACCTCCTTATGGACTAATTCCCAACCCAACCCATAACCCTCAAAACCCATCCAATTATCCTCCGCTCACACATGCTTCTCAAAACACTTCAAATCCTATGTACCTTGGTCAAAACCAACCTCATATGAGAGGACCCACTAGTTATAATTACCCACATAACCCAGTAATGGGCCCCACTGGTGTACCCCTGCCACACCAACATTACCCACAGGTTAACCGACAACTACCTTTTCTGGATACCCTGGATCTTCCAGACTTGTCTCGGTTAACGAATGATCCCATTTATCATTCTCTGGTTTGGCCAGCTATTCTAGCAAAACTTCCTTCTGATATCCCAGAATTTGATGGAAAGTCCGGAGAAGACCCAAACAACCACGTGATGACTTTCCATTTGTGGTGTTCATCCAACTCCCTCATGGATGACTCTATTCGTTTGCATCTTTTCCAACGAACACTTACGGGTTCCACAGCAAAATGGTATATTGAATTACCATGCACATCTTTTCACGATTTCAACTCCCTCGCCATGTCATTCCTCACACACTTCCAACTTCCCATTCGATATGAGACGGGTACTGAACTATTAACCTCCCTTCGTCAAACAACTTCCATACACATCTCCGATCATATCCATGAATGGAGATGCCGACGAAGGCTAATCAAAGCGGTCATCCCTGACCAATTATTAGCGGAATGGTTCACGAAATCATTATTACCCCAGATCGCTCGTGATGTTGCTATGGGCAGAGTGGTCACCGAGGAAGAAGCCATCACCCGAGCTCAGTACTTAGACTTAGTCTATTCACAATTCGGTACTCTGTATGAGTTGATACCGAACGCTACCTGTGCCACTAACGATCCATCCAAACCATCGACTGCTTCACATGCGGATGGAGTTATTGGCTCCGTCAAAACCCAATCTACCACACAGTCCACTGGAATGACTCAGCGGCCCATTTCGACGGATGCTCCCAGTTCGACTGCACCCTCTTCTACCCCCACCCAAACTCAGGTCTCTGATGTGAATGTGGTCCAATCAACCCCTTCACAACAACTTGGGGGCAAGAAGAAAGCGAGAAACAAAACAAAGAAGAACAATAACAACAAACAACCCACAACCCAACCACAAACCCCTGCTGTCGGAAAACAACCACAGCGCAAACCAAAATTCCCATGTCTCATTTGTGGTGACGATCACTACACTCGAGATTGCCCACACCACGATGAAGTGGCTAAAATTTTCAAGGGAAATTCGCAACCCACCGTGCTCACTCAACCTTTTCCGCAAAAACAATCTTTGGTTGCACAAACCCCCATGCCGGGGGGCAGTTCCAACCAACCCCCTGATGAGAACTCGACTAGTGCCCACATTTACATGTTTAACGGGGTTAATCTAACCACTCGTTCTGTGACATATGACACGCCAGTTAAACCCGACAAGTCGAAGACTGCTAATGGTTCTTCGCCAGATCCTTCACCATCTTCTATTAATCCTCCATCTGTTAGCCCTCCATCCAGGCCACTTCAGATTGAGAAACCTTCTTTTGACTCCATCTTACGCCCTCCTAAGAGTACCATCCGGAAATCCACTTTCAATCCTAATTCACGGGTTGCCCAAAATTACAATATTGTAGAAGATTTGGCCCAAGCCCCGTGTGCCATGTCCGCATTAGAAGTTTTACAACACTGTCCTAACCAACGTAGGACGCTCTTAGCTTCTATTGGTTCTTTCAATCCCGAGTCATCAAACTACATCATGTTTAACCTGGATGATCATCAACCGCGACTCTCCCACTAGCTAGCTTTCCAAATCTATGTTGTTGTTCACAATCAACAAATCCACCGAACTATCCTGGATGAGGGAGACTCTACCTGTGTCATGTCTCTAGCCTGTTGGAAAGGCCTAAAATCACCAGCCCTTAACAAATCCCCTACGATGTTACGCGCTTTCGATGTTACGCGCTTTCGATCCTCAAGGATTACTGCAATCCCTCACCGTTCAATTGGGCAGTAAAACTGTTACTGTTGATGTCGAGGTGGTCGATGCTCCCCTCGATTACAATCTCTTACTTGGAAGAAGTTGGTTCTACGCTATGACTGCTATCGCCTCGTCGATGTTTCGATGTGTACAATTCCCTCATCAAGGAAAAAATGTCACCGTCGATCAACTTGACTTCTGTACACCCAACGCTCGCATCCCTGCCACCAACAACATTCCTTTTTTGGGAGACCACCTAGTTACGTATGAAAGCATTGGTGTTGGCTTATTGAAAGATTCTAGCCTTATGGGTACTTTCCCTACACCACTTCCAGTTACTGCACACCACATTGCTGCCTTCAACATGATCTCGACTATGCCTTATCAATCCTTGGAATCATCTGATCCGTGGATTGTACCTAGTCCTTTGGAATTCGATGTGCTCAGTGACACCATGCCACTCAGCCCAGCCGAGGCCGCATACGTAGCTATTCAATATGCCTCTCCCTCTTTGAACACTTCACATTCATTGACACCCGATGCTTACTCGGTGCCCTCGTGGTTGGATTCCCTATCATCTGCCGTCGATTACATTTCCCACATTTTTCCTTCGGACGAATCTATTATGGAAATGCTCAGTATTGATGATTTACCCTGGGATGACAACCACCATCGATTCTCTTTTCTTTCGCCTTTGGAAGAAGTGCAAGACATACGATCTGTCTTCCCCCCCGATGTTACTGATGCTCCACAATCCCCTATCCTCACACAAGATACTTTCTCTGAGGGGAACATGGGTAACATCTCGACTACAATCACAATTGACATTTCAGTCAAAGAAGGTGTCGTAGAAAACATCAATCTTGGTGCTAATTGCACACCTGACGAAGTGGTTTCTTACACCACTTTGTTCAAGGAATTCCGCGATGTCTTCGCATGGAGCTACAAGGAAATGCCAGGGATTGACCCTTCAATCGTCATACACGAAATCAAGACTTACCCTGACGCAAAACCGGTTCGACAGAAACTCCGCTCGGTTCACTCCAAGAAAATGGCAGCTATCAAGGCAGAAGTTGAAAAACTTCTAAAATCTGGCTTCATCTATCTCGTCCCTTTGACGGAATGGGTCTCCAACCTTGTTTCGGTTACCAAGAAACAAGGGACCATCCGTGTTTGCATAGATTACCGAGACCTCAACAAAGCTTGTCCCAAGGACAACTACCCTACACCTTTCATCGATCAAATCATCGATAATTACATAGGAAGCGTAATCTTCTCTTTCATGGATGGAATTTCTGGATATAACCAGATTGAAATCTTACCTGTTGATCAACATAAGACAGCCTTCATCTTCCCTTGGGGAACTTTTGCCTACCGAAAGCTACCGTTTGGCCTCAAAAATGCTGGTGCTACTTTCTAGAGAGCCATGTTGTATGCTTTCCTCGACATCAAGCATATCGCGAAACCTTACCTCGATGATTTACCCGCCCATTCATCCAACCGACATGATCACATTGGTCACTTGCGGGCAATTTTTCTTCGATGTCGTTTCTATCGTATTCGTCTGAACCCACATAAATGCATTTTCGCTGTCGAATCTGGCCGACTCCTCGGTTTCATCGTCTCCAAAGACGGGATCAGGGTGGATCCCTTAAATATCAAGGCCATCCTAGCCTTACCCCCACCTACCAACTTAACCCAACTCCAAAGTTATCAAGGCAAAGCAAACTTTCTCCTCCGTTTCATCTGCAATTATGCCGAGATCACTAAAGGATTTATGTGACTTCTGCAAAAGAATGTCCCTTTCATCTAGGATGACACTACCCAACTGTCATTCGATGCTCTCAAGCATGCTTTGACCCACGCTCCTTTGTTACATCCTACTGAATATACAAAGGATTATATCCTTTACTTGGCCGCTTCTACTTCTACCATTGCGATGGTGTTAGTCCGAGAGGACTCTAACGGCCAAGAACACGTGATTTATTATCTGAGCAAGAGTTTATCTGTGCCCGAACTCAGATATTCGCATGTTGAGAAACTGGCTATGGCAGCCGTCATTGCTGTCCAAAGATTCCGCCACTACATCTTATTACGCACCACCACGGTAATCGCAGACTCCAACCCCATGTACCACATCTTGTCGCGTCAAGTACTTGGGGGCAAATATTCGAAATGGATCGTTATTCTTCAAGAATTCGATCTCGAGTTTATGAAGGCTAAAGCCAAAAAATCCTTGGTGTTTTCCGAGCTTATCTGTGCTCTCCCAGGTGTCGATGAAAACATTGAACCTAGAGACTCTCTCCCCGATGAGTCTCTCTTCCTCATCAACACCTCTGACCCCTGGTATGGAGACATTCTCCTCTACCTTCAAACCCAACGTTTTCATCCCAACATCTCTTGCGAAGAGCGTCGGCGCATCTGTCACCACTCTCGCCGTTACCTCATCCTCGGCGACACTTTGTATCATCGTGGTATTGAAACTATCCTTCGGCGATGTCTGATTCACGAAGAGGCCGAACGCATTTTGAACGATTGTCACCTTGGAGCCTGTGGCGGTCACCTTTCCAGGATGGCCACAGCCCAAAAAATCTTACGTGCTGGCTACTTTTGGCCCTCGATTTTCAAAGATTGCATCGAGGCCGTCAAAAAATGATCACCCTACCAAATCTTTAACAAGAAGGCACACACCCACCCTACTATGCTGCACCTCATTATTTCCATCGGCCCCTTTTCCAAATGGGGTATCGATTTCATGCAGTGTAAGCCTACCTCAGCCAGGGGGCACTGTTACATCATTGTCGCCGTTGACTACTTCACCAAATGGGCTGAGGCTATGCCTACCTTCCTGAATGATGGCCGTACTGTAGCTCTATTCCTCTTCAACCATATCATTACTTGTTTTGGTGTAACATGTGCCATCGTCACCGACCACGGTGTACACTTCAAAAACCAGATGATGAGCGAGTTACATGTCAAATTGGGTTTTCGCCATGAAAACTCATCCCCCTACTACCCTCAAGAGAACGAGCAAGTTGAGGCTATCAACAAAGTCCTAAAAACCATGATCCAACGCATGGTAGGAGAAAACAAAACATCGTGGCATTTACAGCTGTTTTCCGCTCTCTATGCCTATCACACTTCGGTGAAAACCTCAACTGGATTCACGCCTTTCCAGTTGGTCTATGGCATTGAAGCCGTCCTACCAATCGAGTGTGAAATTCCATCACTCAAATTGAAAGTAGAACTGCTGCCCCATACTTCTGCGGAAGAAGAACGATTCTTGTACCTATCCAAGCTGGACGAAACACGCCGCGATGCTACCCTCGTTAATGAGGCACATCAGAAACGAATCAAGAGTCAATATGAAAAATCCGTCCAACCTCGAGCCTTTCCAGAAGGAGACTTAGTCCTCGTTTACGACCAAGCACACGATAAATTGGGAACAGGAAAGTTAGAACCTATGTGGCATGGTCCTTACATCATGAAGCGTGTTTTACACAGAGGTGCTTATGAACTAGTAGATCATGATGGAATTTCCATGGGAGAGCCCCAAAATGGGCTTTACCTTAAAAAGTACTATGCCTAGATCACCTAGCATCTGTACTTTGTACACTATTGTATTTTAGTTTGGTGTGTCTTTTTCTCTCGCGTGCTCGAGTCTTTACCATTGCCGCTCATGACTGTGCCTGTGTTTTCATGCACAGATGACGTCTACCTTTCCTATCTTTTTTGGGTTCGCAGATGGCGCCAACCAACATACTCGGAACATTGCTTCGGCATCATGGGTTATTTATCAGTTTGACGAGGTGGTGAGTTCAGGAGGCATCTGTTTAGGACCAGCAACCAACAATATGGCAGAATACCACGCTGTCATCGGACTGTTGACCCAAGCCTCCTCCCTAGGTATCTCTCGTATCATTATTTACTTAGACTTCCAACTCGTGGTTTATCAACTCAACCGCATATACGCCATCCGTAGTCCTATCCTGCTATGTCTACACTTGCAAGTTCGCCGTCTTGAACGAATGTTTGATTACATTGAATATAGACACATTCCGAGAGAACTTAATAGTGTTTCAGATTCATTAGCTAATTATATCATGGATCGGTATTTAGCTCACAGATAAGATTCAAGGAAATCAAAAACTGTACATTACATGTAAATTAAAACACATTACAGACATCATCATGTACAAATCATCGACATCATAAAAAATCAAAACTGTATATATATATATATATATATATATATATGGCGTGATTGAAATGTTTGTTTTACATCAAAAAGTGTGTAAAAGGGCAAAATTTTGGGTCTGTTCACCCATACAACATCGCCTGACAAGGCATACAAAAAACATGATCACAGGGAGACTCTAATCTCCCCGCACTGCGTTGTGCTGTGAGTAACATACTACTGCACGCACTACGCGCCTCAACAGAGAATTGATATTCTCTGGTACCCCTACAGTGTGCCACTGCAGATGTAAAGGAACTTCCCCCCTCCACAGAGGAGGGATGCCCATCGTAAGGCCTTGGAGGTTTCTTTCGACCTCCCGGAGACCCATAACTGGTACCACTGGATCTGTTGCAACTGGGGTGCCTCCACGATGCCCTGGTACTGGTATGTCATCTGGGTGCACTGCTCCCTTGTCTGCATGTTGGAAACAAAACATCCGTTAAAACTCTTTTACATACCCAAAAAAATACATATACATCAAAAACTTAAAAAACAAAAACTAGACGAGGTATGGATCAATCTCTTACCTGACTCATCCCAGTCTTCCCCCGCGGACAAAATCAAGTCCATACTCCCACGGAAGTCTACATCATCATAAGAGAAGTCCTCTATCCAGAGGAACTGCCGTCTCAGCCAGGCAAAGAAATCACCAGTGAAGTGGAACTCTGACTCCGAAACTAGTATTGGAGACAGACTAGTCCACCTCTCCATCCGAGGTTCGTCCACTGGGCGTACTGCCAATGCTATCTGAGGTTGCATCTGAGGGATGCGCTCTAGAAAGAACGAGACCAAAAATGAGCCATAGCCGAACTGCTTCTGACCAGTCCTGCACCGTGAGATCTGTTCCTTCACATTCCGAAGGAACGCTGTACTCCAATTGAACAGTGTTGGCTCTAAACACTGAACACCATAGGCCACCTGTGATCTCGATGCCAAATGAGCACTAGTACTTCCAGTCACGCTTGTGATAGAGAATAATATAGACTGGAGAGGCAAATCTCGTATATCCTTGATAGGGATCCTGCCCCCTACCAACCTTGCTCCCGGAATACAGTGACGTGCTAGATACACGTCCACCTACTCAGGTAATGCCCTCTGTCCAGTGAAAGATATAGGGACCCCTCTTTTCGAGAGGCCGGTCAAAAAGTACACATCTTCCAACTCAATGGTTAGGAGTTGTGTACCAATACGGAATCCCTGTTCCGCAATGTCCCAAAGGCTGATCATGTGCTCAAGCAGTAGAATCTCTCTCTTCATTTTTTGCAATTTGAAAAACTTGAGCAAGCCACAGGCTTGCAAAGCGGCCTGCGTACGAGGACTCCGTAGAGTGGCTAAATCATCCATCTCGTGTTCCCTCTCTTTTCATTCAATCATGATTGCCGAAGACACCTACAAAACAGAAAAATCAAGAATTTCATTATTCCTCACGTTTTGATAATTTCAACGATTTTCAAAAAACATTTTAAAACATAAAACAAAGTACCCATGTCATCTAAAAGCAATCAATTACTCTTTTTGACCACCACACCCTTTAACATTTGCCAAATAATAATTAAAACGTGTTAAAAATGCAAAACGATTTTGGGAGGGCGTGGGCATTTGGGGAGAACTTTTGTGAAGTTATTTTGCCAAGAATGACTTGCCTAATTGATTTCTAGGGTGTAGACATCCTAACAACCCTTCCCTAACACATTTTTGCAAAGGAACCCCCCTATTTCATTAATGTTTAAAAGGAGGCCGATTTGGTCAAAGAGGGGCGACCTAGGGCTTTGTGTTTTGAAATAAATAATGCCATGAAAATCAATTTGAAACCATGCAATTGAAAGAGCAAGGGATGGGAACCTACCTGGTTCACACAGCGAGCGAAATGATCGATCGTATCTCCGGCAGCGAAAAAAACAAGATTTTCTCCAAAGTGAGATTCTCCACTACTCCAAAAATCCTTGCAAATGAAATGGTAAATGAATTTTCGAATCAATTCTTATTTATAGAATTCCATTTTTTATAAGGTATGGTCAGTTGTGGGTTTCTCTAATGATTTGATGGCTTCACTAAACTCTGTTTTGTAGCTTTGGCATCGCAGGTTTCATGGCAGGCCTGATCGGTTATTCACCTTGTCACACTTATGAGCATAGTCTTAGTTCGTTCTTGAGCTCGACAATATGAGAACGTAACCGGGTAAAATTTTATCTCTTTTTCGGACCCGTCTCGATACGAGCACATGAAAAAGGAACCCCCCTGGAGTCTCCTTTAAACCCTTTTTAGACTCTCTAAATATGAAAATATTGTCGAGTGATCTTGCTTCCTTTCACACTCGTTAAAAGGTCAGAAAGGGCGTCTTGCGAGCGATAGTTTAACCCTTTTTTGGTCTCGTTGGACTATTGTACGAAAAAGGAACTGAGAGAGTTCTCTTTTAAGCGTTTTTCCAAACTCTATAATCTCGAAAAACCTTCGATTTTTCTGTCTTTGGACTCGTTAAAGCACACATCGACAGGCCCATATGGGACTGATCCCTTACTTCTTCCGGTTCGTTAAACAAAGGAAGAGGAACTCACCGAAGGTGAGTTATATTGAGCATGTGTTATCCTCCTCGAGCTCATTAAATAAAAACGAGGTACTCATCTATCTGGATGGGGGAAAAATTGAAAGGAGTAAGCCAAGCAGTCTCTTGAGAACATCGTCCAACACTTCTTAGAGTCTCCCTTGAACACGACACTTTGTCATCTGCACATATCATAATCTGCTGAACCTCTGCACTGAGCCAATCCTTTGAGTTTCCTTTCACTCCTTTGGGTCACCCGACGCAAGTCATAGCACCCATTGCATAGTCTTGGTCCATGTCATGTTTTGCTGTTGTGCCTCAGTGTTCAAGGGAAGTATCCACCTCGAGATTCAACCATCCCAAATATCTTGCCTCAAAACCTGTGTCAGTCCATGTCCATTTGATCTGCCAATTGCATCTCTATGTCCATTTCGTGTCATTGATGGGGGATACATCAAGGCCCTCCCTCGACGAGTCTATTCTTGTCGACTTCAGCACATTATTCGGGAATTAGACTTAGAAACTAGTTAGTACTTTGGGACCTGCATGCCTCAATGGCAAGCCTCCTCACATTCGACAGTGGGTTTACATCATTGACCTCTGATCGAATGATTCCATGAATATTCGACCTCAGCTCATCTATTCACATTTGCTGGAATGTACTAATGTACCTTGGGAATCATTGACATTAATGGTGATCTCCCTCGCACTTGTTAACGGTTTACCTCATTGACCGGTAATCAAGTGGTTTCTGCCATGTTCGGCATCAAGACATCTATTCACATGGTTAGCATCGTACCACGTTGGGATTGGTAAGAAGACCCTGGGTTGTAATCAATTTGATATGCGCTTTGCCCAGGTTGCGAAGGAGTTTCTATTGGACAAGGAACACATACACTGTTACATAGATCCACTTTGTATTGGTCGTGGCTATGTCTTGTCATCTCATAGATCCACTGTGTATCTTTCGTGGCTACGATCAATCCGAGTCATCAAAGTATAGATCCACATTGTATCTTCGGTGGCTATACCCTTTTTATCAATACAATTATGGATCCGCAGTGTATATTATGGAAGCCATACCTTACAAGTATCGATCACCCAAGCATAGGTATGCCTGGCTTGGGTTTTGAAATATGTCATGATATTTGTTGGATGTTTGTGTGCAGTTTCCGTCAGGTTCTCCGAGTCTATACCCTTGCTTGAACGTCTACAAAGTATTTCAGTCATCAGTTCACATCTTCTGACTTCATACTTTGGGAGGCATTCTATTACACATCAAAATCACTCAACTGGATAAGTGTCGCATATTCCTCTCAATTGTCGTAAGTGTCGCAACTTCCTTACAAGTTTCGCAAGTGTCGCAAACGTTGTTGAATCATACTGCCATGATGATGACACTAAGGAGGCACTTAAAACATCTTATGTACTTGGTTTGAAGAAGGATAACTGGCTCACTGGAGTCAAACATCTCTTAACACCTGAAAAGGGCTTCCAATCAAGAATTTTGAGGGTGAACGCTCCCCTGAAACAACCTTAGGAGCGCTGGCGCTCCCCTATAATGCCTCAGGGAGCGTTATAACTCTCCTTTACCCCTCTACAGGAGCGCTACCCACTTTTGAAGCACTGGCGCTCCCCTTGAGCCTCTCTGGGAGCGTTCTAGCGCTCTGATGCCCCTTTTGAAGGAGCGCTCCCTAATCTGGGTCAGTTGTTAGCCTGGTGAGGAGAATAAGGAAACGATCTTTCGAGATTAGGAGGTAGTTGTACTCGAATTCTTGGTTTCGTCAAGAGATCCTTGATCTAAGGAGGAGGTTCCCAACTTGTTCTAAACATAACTCAAGAGGTTAAGCTCCTCCCAACCTATATAATCAAGCTCTATGATGGTGGAGAGGGGAAAAGAATCGCTAGCATGAAACCTATGATCTCATAGGAAACACACAGTCAGCCAAAGGAGAAGTGATCAATGAAGCTGCTATCAACCAGGCTGTGGATCTTTCGATCAAGGGTTAGACGAAGAGGATTTGACGAAGCTGTCGCATTCGCATCTACGATTGTAAGAACTACTGTCGTTATTCTCATTAATATGACACGCTTGGCCTGTTTCTTTCTAGTTTGTGTCTGATGTTACATGAACTTATCATTAATTGATAGATCTGTTTTCAAGCTAATATCAGTAGAGTAGGAAGTGGTCGTATCTCATTTGCCTGCAGAACTTAGCGAGGAGCAAAGGATTGGAGCGCAACTTGGAGCGTGCAAGGACAAACGTCGATTAAGAGGTACTTCTGTTGTCCTTCCTTCTCATGTATTAGTTTAGATAGATTTGAAAGGAAGTCAGTGTCCACGTTAAGCATTTTTCTGTCTAGGGTTAAGGTCAAGCTGTAGAGGCGATCTACCTGTCCGCAGGGAGATTTTCCTACAACACCCGCCACTTCCTTAAATCAACGACCCACTGTAATTTCAGGCCCCGACACTTCAAGTAATTCTGAACCACTTTTCCACAAAAAATCTAGAGTGCTAAGTCTCTGGACTAACATATCTTCTGCCAAGTGTCCCCCTTCACAGACTACTTTGATGACCTCACGACTTTGGACTTCGCGAGTCTTCACTTCTCCTACATCTGTCTCTCCCGAATGGTGAATCAGTGAAGTGTTGATCCAATGTCTTGTGTCCTTATCAATGGACGGCTTTGATGACTTCACGACTTCGGCTTCGCGAGTCCTTGCACCTTCACTCTTGTATTCCTCCTAATTTCTTACGCTCCAGAGTGCAGGATCTTGTGACACATGTACCTTTCTCTTGGATAACCCATATCTACTTCGTCTTCTACTCTTCGGGTATTCTCCCAACTCTACACTTTCTTTCTTCCGGAGTATTTGTCCTTTGAAACATGCAGATCTCCACCACGTGTTCTTCTAGATCCAACGATCCAGATCTTCTCCACCCTTCGTGACTTCATGAGGTTTGCGCTTTTCTCTTTGCAAATTTCCTATAGCTCTATCTCCCAAATATTCTGATCTTTTGCCACCTGTCAACCTCGATGATGGACGGTCCCTAACTTCTTTAGGACTTCAGCGGATCCTCGCTCCTGTGCACACAAAGAAAATTAAATCTCTTGCGCCTTACCTCTGAATCAGATGACGGTCGATCCTCTGTGCTTAGATCCGATGACTAGGATATGTCCTCCCCCTATGCACATTCCTTCATTTGGGACCTTGATTTGACGATCTAGATCGCTTCCAACAACCGATCTGACGCCTGTTGTCACTCCTCCTCTTGAGATTTTCAATTTCTCCTGACTTGGAAGAATTTTGTAAGTGTTCAAAGGTTTTGGCCTTTCAACCTTCTCTTGCAAACCCGAATACTCTAGTGTTTGACTCTGCTCTTCCTCCTGATCTTTGGCTTACTCAAATATCCAAGGGACTCGACCCTTCTGTGTCTTTCAAATGACTTTCTGGTACCCTCCTAGCATGTTCTACGCTCGACCTCCTGAGCTTGTAAAGTGAAACTAATTTACTTCTGGCACACTCATTGCGCTTAGCTGAGCCCTCAGATGGATTTTGAATTTCAACTCTTTGTCTAAGTCTTGGCCTGGTGCACTCCTTGCAGTGTCCTTCTTGAGATTTTTCTTACTCAAGTTATAAGGTTTCATTTCCTTGTTCCTCTTACGAGCCCGCCTGCTTGGGTCTTGTCTGTGTTTCTGCTAACGCTATCTCTTCTGATATTTTAGATTCACTCAGTCTCTTAAGGGTATCGTCCCTTCTACTCCCTTCAAAGTATTATTGTGCCCTCCTGGAAACCTCTCGCTCAAAGAACACCTTGCTGATATTTTTCCGCAGAGTGTTCAACAACTATGTGAGTATCTTCCTCTAATACTCTTCTTATTGAACTCGACAGAGAGTTCTCCTTGTGCACACTTACACCTGCTCGATGCCCACCTGAAAAAGATCTACAAAGTTCTCAATGACTCTCTCTCTCTCTCTCTGATTCCTCTGCATAGTTTACCCTCCAAGGTATTCAACAACCTTGAGGTTTCCCTTGAGTTGTTATCATTATGGTGCACCCTCCTGGCATGTTCTTTTCTGACTCAACAAAGTTCAGATGCGCACTCCTTGCGCTGGCTACAAAACCTCCAATGTTCTGTTGTGCATTCCTTGCACAACCTAAGAACCCAGAACAATATTTCAAACTCAACAAAGATAGAGAAATTTGTCTTCCCACTTCAAATCAAATCTATCATACATATACAACATACATAAACACACACATATAACATTCATCAGATACACATAAACACACAGAAAGTTCATATGCGAGAAAAAATACTTTTTTTCTATTAGGATGAATGTCTGATTACAATATGTGTAGGCTGGACTGTAACAGAGTCTCAACTCTCTCAAGCTCCCTCAAATAACTATTCTATGTCCTATTTCCTTCTCTAAGGATTTCTAACTAACTTGCAACTACCTCCTATTCAGTAACAATCTCCTTCAACAACGTCATTTGGGCATACAATGCATCTACATATACCAGAAGGTTCCTAGGGTTCCCTCCGACTACCTATCTTCTCGAAAGAAGCTAACTACCCCTTAAGAACTGTTACATTAAATTCTATGAGTGAAACTCCTAGATCACTCGTGATCATTCAATCCCAAGCATTTTGATCTTCTTCAGTTTTCCAATAGTCCAAGAAAGATTTGCAGGAAACGCCAGTGTTTCATATTCTGAAATGATTCAAAGGTGTGCTAAGGTGCTGAGTTGTCTCTCCATGTGTGCTTGATGATGATGCTCCTGCATCACTATGCACTCCAAAAACATGCCTCACTAAAGTGATTTCATATTTCTTTCCTTTCCTTCCAGATTTTAAATGCTTGCTGAGACAAATCTGTGTTTTGAACCCATGACCTTAATGGGTGTTTGAATGGATATAATAGATACGTACATGATGTTTACTAATTTTGGTTATTTGGGTTTCAAACCTAAACCTGCATTATGGATACGATCTATATACTCTATCATTTTTTACTCGACCAACATTATTATCAAGTCTTATTTCCTGCTAAAACTAAGTCCAATTTCAAATTTGTGACCATTGATTTTGGAGTTTATAAGAGTTTTTCCTTCTCATATTGTTTCGTAGCTGATAAATGGTTTTGTTGTTGCCTAAGTAGGGTTTCGAGTTTGAAATTGATTTGGCTATTTTTGAGGGATATTATATTATTGCGTGGCTATTTGGTTTCGAACTCAAGGCAATATTTCAATGGTAGTTGTTTTGTATTGTATTCAAGAGTCATACAAACTATTTATTTTCTTATTACTTACAAAACCAATCAACAATTTTAGTCCAGGAGTATGAGTCTTGGGTTCAAATCTTGGTTAATAAACTTTGTTTTTAAAGGAATGTTATATTGTTTGGCTACCTGGTTATTTGGTTCCAAACCTTGGTTATGCTCAAGCCTATCACATTTAGTTTGAAAGGAATGATATAATATGTTCTCTGTTGACATTGTTTTAAAATAAAAGGATTTTAATTTGGAATATATGCTGCAACACTATATGCATTATTGGATATATTACTTGGACTATGGGAATATTTTTTTTCCAAGACATTCCCATGAAATCCTAGCTGGTATAAATGATATGGCCTAAAAGTTGCATTTATTTTGAGAAAACTTACTTTCTTCAGTGCATACTCTGGTTATTTGATCATTTTGGTTCATATCTTACAATGAATTCAAAATAGTCATATTTCTGAGTTGAATCTACATGTAAAAATAAATGGAAGGTTTAATATATGGATTTAAAGTTTATTTGTCTTTTATTTAATTAGGGATCTGCCCCCTCATATTATACCACTTTCCAGAAATTGTTCCCGAATATCCGAAAACATTTTTCATTAAAAATTCATGAAATAACTCCCCTTGTTGATATAATTTATTACAATAAACTTTGAAAGTGAACCTATTAAGAGAACAATTTTGCTTAAGTCAGCAAGATGATGTATGTTGATATAGATATATGTCTTGTTATTATATGTATAAATGAAAGGCTCAGACAGATTTTAATGTTGAAAAATGGTTTATGAAGTATGTTGATGTGAACCTTATTCAAATGAAAAGGACATAAGCTATGAACATAATTGATACAAATGGATTATGAACATGTATATTATCATGCATTCCTGTCATTTGTTACATTTTTCTTAAATTACAAATCCCTTTTCATTACTCCTATATCATTCATAATTTCATCCCATTCATTGCCCATGTTAAAAATATTAATGACAGTTCATACTTAGGAGTTTGGTAAAGAATTTGAATGTTGTGGCAACAAACAAAGAAAGGGGTAGATTATGATTTCTTCCTTGTTTTCCTTATTCCCTTCCATATTCCCTTGACATGCTTGATTTCTTGGTCAGTTGAGAGACATTATTAAATTATTTTGAAGGTAAAATAGTATTTGATGTTTAATATACTATAACTTGTATATATATACTAATTGGGTCATTGATGCAATATAGATGAGTTTATTCAACCGTGGAAAAAATCGCTCTAGTAACAGGGGTAACAAAGAAAACATAGGTAGAATTCCTAATGCATTTGGGAAAATAGGAAGAAACAAAAGAATGAGTTTCTCTATCCATTTTGATTCCAATTTGGAGGACTTCCATCAACTGGTTCAAACAAAAAATTTGAACCTTGCTGGCCACCCTGCTTTCCAGCCACCTTAGGCACATGGTATTCCTCCTCTTCACCCACACCCAAGATTATTTGACTTCCCTGAGTGAAATCATATGCCGCCAACCAATGATGGTTGGGAAAATGTACCTACAAATCCTCCCTCCAATATAGTTCATTGGCCCACCAATTCATTTCCACCTTCTCCTCCTTTACAACTTGTACATCCTGTTGCTCCTACCACTTCTCATGCACTTTTTGTCCAAATTCCAAAAAATGTTAAAGCATTAACCATTGAATCTCAGTTAGATAAAGGAAAGCGACTTTCCATTTCTAATAGTTTTGATTCTTCCGAGACCTCTGCTTATCTATTCAAGACCCTTTGTGCCAAGCCTTAAGATAACACAAGAAAATTACATTGATGACATGCACCCTGAGATATCAAAAGTCAAGGAAAAGAAATATGCAGATGTAGATTTAGTTAAGCACATGGAAACACTCTCAAAAGGAAGTAGACAAAGGGAGTCTACTTCAAACATAAATATTATTTCTGATTTTATTTTATGATGTTATGACACTCTCACTTTGACATTCGAGGAAAATATTTTTGAGACAACAAATACGATATGGCATGACTACATTGGATGATTTTTTATATACATTCTTTTGATGATATGTGCATGATAAATGATTAAAATGTGGAGAAACAAGGGAATGGTTAAAATAAAAGAAATAAATACATATAGGGGCCCCACCTATTAATTATTATATATTATTGTCTACACTTATTTTAAATAAAGTTGTCCTATCTTAACTAAAGTTATTTAACTTTAGTAACAAAAGGTAGTTGAACCACTTGAAATACTTTTTGAAGAATAAAGGGAAGAGAGCAAGGAAAATGAATGACATGAGAAAATACAAAGATATGCTTCTGATAAGGGTTACTCTAAAGGTGGAAAAATAAAGGTCTAGGAAGCATAGACTTTTGACATGCTTCAAAAGAGTCAAGACTATAATGCACTTGTATCTTGGAATGATCCAATTTATTTTTAGTTTTGGTCTTTTTCTTTGAGATACCAGTTGTCTTTGTATGATTTAAAATTACATAGTATACTTCTAAGTCTAATTTTTGTCCAAACCCTCATAGGTTTTTGTAAAGAGAAACTTGGCTGTAACTTAGAAAAGACATAAATAAAATCATTTGCTGATTTCTTCTCATTCTTGGAACTTGTCGTGTATTGTTTTTTCATATGTATGTTATCTTGTATTTATTTATTCAACTCTTATAAGTTTCATTTTCAATCACTTTTTCTATTTTAAAATTTATTTTACAACAAAACACACAAATTTTATAATAGCATCAGTCCCAAGAACTTATTTCTTGAGGGTTGATTGATATTTTTGAATATGATATAATCCCATGGTGATAATCCCACCTATATCACCTATCCTTGTGAGATTTGAAAAATTCTTGAGTGAGGATATACCCATTCCTCACCTCCACAGGTACATGTTGACCTTGCCAAATCCCTGTACTCATTAATACCATTGATTTAGTCTTACTTAATTTGGACTAAAGTTATCAATTCTTATTAATACATTAAGAAACTTCACATGGAAAATACATCCAAAATTTCATTGGAAATATTTGAACCATTATTCATTTTTCACCATTGAGAGTTTATTGCCTTTCACCTACCTTCTACCATTTTCCATCCACAAAAGGAAATTACTATTTTCATTTACCCAATTTGAAGATTGAGAACATAAGAAGGAAAAAGGACCCTCCCAAAAATAAGGTGTGTAACCCACTTGCTACAACATGGCCTCTCTCTAGTTGTTACATTGTGAGTCTCTATTGCCTTCTTCATTGTTGATGTTTGCAACATTGGGAAAAATTTCTCCCATGATTGGTCATGGTGATTTGACCAGTGGAGAATGGCCCTAGTGTAGTATTCGAAGGACAAAATACTCAAGGTGATGATGGTTCTCAAGGAGGCATCATCATACATACATTCACTCACAGGGGTGTACCTGTGGTGGATGGCCCAAGCGTATTCTTTAAAGGAAGAAATACTTGAGGTGCTAGTGTTCCTTTAGTGTGTGGTAGCATGGGGCATACATTCACCCATAGGGGTGTACCTATGGTGAATGGACATGGTAAGCATCAGGCGAACCTTCTCCTAGATTGGGCTGCAAACCAAGGGAGATAGGATACATTTGTCACAAGGGTGTACTTGTGGTAAATGGGCCCAAGTGTAGTCCTTTATTTGATCATGACAAGTGATATGGACTCGAGGTGCTTGAGGTTCTTTCCATGTGTCAGATAACATCAAATCGACATTCACTCACAAGGGTGTACCTGTGGTGAATGGACATGGTGTGGTCTTTGTGCTTAGTCACAATGATTTGAAAAGGATGGGTATAAGACCCGAGGTGCTAGACACATTTGTGTGGAGATGGATCATCAACATGGCTCATGAGAAAATTGTCTATGAAAGAAGAAATCCAAGAAGACAAGAAATGTGAAGAAAACCATTGAATAAGAATCCAAAAAGAACAAGAAGAAAATAGAAGCCAAGAAGACAAGTCAAAGACCATTATAAATATTAAAGAAAAACTAGAAAATCAATTAATGAATTATTGTGGACAAAAGAAGAAATCAGCCCTAGAAGATGACTCAGATCACTATAAATAAAGGCTGGATCATTTCATTATTACACATTCACTCATCTCCTTAGTGAATGCACAAGTCTAGTAGCAGTTGCAGTAACAGTTCCAACGAATTCTTCAAGGAGCATCTTAGCAATTGTTTTTGGTGGTGCGCTATATTTTTCTAGTGATGCACCATGCTTGAGGGTTCTTCCTCACACTAGGGCACAACTTTCTATGTGATTGGATTCTTCATTTTTTCTAGTGATGTATTTCTGAACTTGGATTAAATTTCTTCTAGATAAAAGTTTGCTGCGTTTTTCTCCCGAGTTCAGGTTTCCCCAGGATAAATCTTGTGTCTATTGTGCATGGTTATTGTTGGTGCAATTATTTGCATAATATATTACGAAACATAAATTATCAACTGAGATTCGTAATCAAAAGAGTTGATGCACTATATGTGTCGATAACAGATAGGTTCATATGTCTGATGAGTATAGTTCAATCAAGAAAACCATATAAAAACCAATACTCTATTTTCACACTTCAAAGATAACACTCTTCACACAATTCATAAATTAGAAAGCAAAACTTGCAATCATGCACTCAAAAGATTTTGCTTAGATAATGCCTTGTCCATTTACAAGCTCATGAAGTGGAAATATGGACTTTGAATTAGTTATCTGTAGCTGCTACTCTTAACAACAAATAGCAAGAAAATCTGGGCACACTTCAACAATAACACTCCAAACTTAGAAGAGAAATCTGATAACAAAAATTCTCAAGCAAACAATGGATCGAAAGGTTCTTTCTTAGGTGACAAATCTGTTCATTAGAGGCTCATGAAATGAAAAGATGAACTTAAGATCTATCTCCTGGAGCAACTAAACTAACAAGTGGCATGCTCCATTAAAGCTCATGTATGGTGAAATATGGAGATCCAACTGTTCATGCATTACCACACTTTGCAACAAATTCAAATAGTGAAATCAAACAAAATATCATGAAATCAAAATAACAATTACATGAAATGAAAATCTACACTAACAATTTACAATAAGCTTACCAAGCTAGATCGATGGCCCTTGTCGATGCCAACATGGAAGCTTTTAGATCACCAGATTTTAACTTCTAAGAGAGACTAAATCACTGAATTCAATCTTGCATTAATCTCCAACAAGTAGGTTTACAAAAAGAGTCTTTTCATGAATCCATTCTACATCATAACAATTCTCCTTTAAGAACCATTCTTACATCATGATAATTCCTCTCTACTCAGACCTATG
>ML789481.1:233158-243264 GCA_009831015.1 Picea engelmannii | reverse complement strand
GAATCCATTCTACATCATAACAATTCTCCTTTAAGAACCATTCTTACATCATGATAATTCCTCTCTACTCAGACCTATGAGGTCTTATTTATACATAAAATCCATGGAGGAATGGATGAAACCAAATCCCCAAACTAAGAAAATATTTTTTACAATTTTAGGATAAATCCCAAAAATCTGTGTTTTTTAACAATTTGGGCAGATTCGAGTTAGTCGCCCACCCATATCTCCCAAACCAATTCCAATTTTGAAAAACGACTTGTCTTGTACTAAATTTTTCATATTCTGGACAAAACCCATGTATTAGAATTTCTAGATATGATACCATATGCATGTAAATCGAGGTGCAAGTTGGCATTTTGAGTGTTTTTGATAATTTTGGCAGAATCATTCCCCCTGAGCTGGAGGTCCACATGTACGAGATGGGTAAATTATGACTCACATGTCCACATGAAAACATCATTTTGGACAAAACCCATGTACCCGATTTTCCTCTAGAGGCTTTCCAAAATTTTGAATTATTTCTAGTACCAGATTAGCACAGGCTGGTACCGGAATAGGTGGAGCCTTGGTACTGGAATATAATGGGTACCAGATCATGCTGCTTAAGAGTCAAAGTGATTAGGATCATACAAAATCAACCATTTAAATCGAATTAACTCAATAAAACTAAACAAATCATGCCTTAATCATAAGTTACCTCTCTATGCACATGATCAAGGTCATTAATTGTATTTATGGATGAAACAGTCAATTAGATACACATATCATAGGTAAAATTGACTCAGACATAGATAATATAGGGTAATAGAAGTGTCAATACTATCTCTCTATGATTTTTTTTTATTTTCGTTGCAGTTTTATTTCATTTGAAATTTTTAATGTCTAATTATTCTATGATAAAAATGGCATTAAAATATGTTTGAAATCATAAGGTAATAATTATCATATCTGGAAACTAGAAAAATCAACATGGTATCAGAGCTTTGTTGAGATTTGTCGCTGCACATGAAATTTTCCGTTGCACAATTTTTTTGTCTATATCATTGAGAAATTGTTTTAAAATAGTTGGGACTAAATCCACCATAGAGAAACTCACCTTGCCCTAGCACACCTACTGGTGCTCTCAGACCGACGTTCCGTCAAAGTTGAAATTTTAGGTTTTTCAGGTTTATTGACATTTTCCTAGACATTGAACCTTCTGTTTTGTATTTTGTGATTTCTTCATGTACTGATGGTGTATTATCTAAGAGTTGGAGTCATCCATGGTGATGTCTCCTACAACATATGACAACTCAAAATCAAATGGAACAACAACAACAAGACTCCAAGTTTTCATATTAGGTTTGATATTTTATATTGTTGCATCTTAAGTGAATGGGGCAACAACCTTTAGAGGTATATTACTGTTGAATAATTTTTCTATCAAATGTTTAGTAACACTTGCATATTGTTCATATGATGATAATTATGTAAATTCTCACTGTTCAGTACTAGTGATGTACTTTTTTGCAAGCTGAAATGATCTCTTCCCTAGCCTACTAACTCCATGGACATTACAGTGGTTCTAACCCCTTTGTGCAAGGTTAAATTCCATGGAGGTTACCATGGATATGTTCTTGTTTTGTTCTTGTATTTTGTTTTTGTTCTTGTTTTGAGAAGGTTACCATGGAAGAATGATTGGTTGCAAAAATAGAAAAATGTTGTTCTATGTTTCTTGTTCCGGGCATGTCACAGGAGATAGATATGAGAGGCAACTATAGTGACAATTGTTATTGTTCTTGTTCTGAGCAGGTCATAGGTGATAGCTCTGAGAGGGAGCTATAGTGACAATTGCAGGTGGAAACATGTTATATGGTCCCAGGTTTGAGACATGGAGTTGTGGACATGACAATATACATCCATGTACTGAAGGAGAAGAGGACGAAGTTAGAAACTTATGAAAAGAAGGGTACTTTTGTGCTATACATAATGTCTCATATGGAGATTGACAGTGAGGAGCAGGAGGCTCCGAAGGATGACTATACTGATCCATCTAGTCTAGTTTTTCATCCTTCAGACTATCAGGAGGAGTCAATAGAGTCATTCGAGTCAGTGGATCTACCTAGAGATGTTGCAGTGACCAAGAAGAGGCCAACATGGCTTCGTGACACTTTGCAGGATGTAAAGAGGCATTCAAATCCCCATGATACTTCAGGGAGAGAAAAAAACCTCTAATTTTCTCAAGTTATATAGAGTGATAGTTATGAGGAGGAGCAGGTGGCTCCACCAATGGTGAGGCAGGTGCCCCCACCAAGTACCATCTCAGAAGGAGCTAGAGTTTAGAGGGAGTCATCCCTCTGGATCTAGTAGGGAGGAGGAGCCTCCCAAGATAGTTCATAGGAGATCAAACTAAGACATGTGAGACATCCTGGGAGGATTCACTTGTTTCAGTCGGTTTTGCTGCAGTAACAGAAGAGGCAGTTAGTGAGGAGGGTACAAGATTTTCCTCATTCATAGAGGCATCAACTAGTGAGGTAGACTGGTGTTGAGGGGTCCTAAATCCATTAAACTCAACAGTAGGAACCAAACCCGCCACCGAGGCCCAATTAGAATCTGGAGCGTTTAATGGTGGAATGGTTGTCCAAATCTTGCGATCCGGTCGTGTTGGCAGCCATTTTCATTCCTATCTTTTCCTTACAAGCTGCCTACACAAGGGTTTTTAACCCGTATTACTCATCGCAATTTTTTAAATAAAATGACACTATTATCTCTCGCTTTTTCATACCTTCTTTTCGTTTTCATTTTCACGACTGCAAGCGTGAAAACCTAGAGTTGGAAGTCATGTTGATTGCATTAAAATGATCTTTTGGATTGTTATAAATCTTTTTGTTTATGTGGTCATAACTCTTTTACCTCCAACTCGCTAATGGTCATACATTTCTCAAAACACCAAACCTCTACTCACTTTGCATTTGACCATTGTCAATATGGTTTCGATTTAGCAATGGTTATATGATATTTTGGTGTCTTTGATCAAATCCTTGGTGCAATGGTTTTGTTGAACACATTAATTTTTTTGGGGGTCGAATCGTTGGTGCAATGTTCGACATATTGGTTTCTTTTAAATCATACAAATGCCATTGTTTATTTAACATTCACATTGAGTTTTGGTTATGTATTTCATGGTTTTCAATGGTTATGTGACAATCCATTTGAAATGTTGTTTACAATGCTTTGATATACACCATTGTGATTTGAATGAAACTCTTTACCAAGGCATCGTCGATTGTACAGCTGACATGATAGTTTTGCATGGTCCTAAATTACTACACCATCCTCACACGCATAAGCATTAACGTCTGCCTTGCATTTCGGGCTGCCTCTGCTTGTTTTGGGAAAACCTACGGGAAAATGGTTCTGTGTCTACCCTGTCAAACCCCCTCATCAATTACCCTGTTGACCGTGTGCTATATGCTATGGCTCCTGTAGTGCGTATCGAACCCAACGACGTCCAAACATTGCTGTTATTTGATAACGCCCAAGAGGACCCAGAGAGGAATGAATGGTTAGTTTTCATTGAAAAATTCGAGGGTTTCAAACTCGCAGTCGCTCAACAATTTGCCCTCACATTCAATGGATGCAGGGCCAAAGTTGGGGACATCCAAATTGAATTGAACGAGGAATTCCTCAGCTCAGCCACTGGTCTTCCAGCCAAAGGGAAAAAATGGTTTAAGAATTTGAAGGTTGATAAAGTGCCATGGTCGCTCCTGTTTACCTCAAGGAAAATCAACAGTTGTGACAAAGGTATGCCAGTCACAACTCTTAAGACTAGGTGGCATGATTTGTTGGCCATTATTAAGCAATTCATTACATGCGAAGGTAGATATGGTTTAGTTCTCCTATACCACCTACGACTGCTTATGAGTTTCATAGATTTCCCTTTAAATATGCCACATTTCCTCCTTCGCAGTTTGTATAAAATGGCTAAACAATTCAAGAGACAGAAGGCCGACTCCATCCTCTTCCACCACTGTTTAATTAAAATTTTTATAGTCCATCATTTGAGGTTGAGTGACGACTGTTGGGAAGCTTTCTTGTTGAGGAATGGCTTTGCCAGTCCTGAAATTGGTCAAGTGGATAAAACTGTGGTCACCGAAACCCTTGTCAGCCCTGTCGTGCCCCCTCCTACACTCTTACCCTCTGTTGAACCCTCGACCTACCCAAACTATAACCTACCTGACACCCTGCCTGACTCGTGCCTAAAAGACAGTGCTAAGCTTGTCAAGAGTTCTGCAAAGAAAAAGGGTAAGGGTAATAGTGATGCCAATAGCAAGGGTAAGAAGGATGCGCGCTGGGTATCAAGGTGTGCTTGCAGTAAGCCTAAACAAAACACAGATCAGAAACCAATTGTATTGAGTGAAGATTCAGATTCTAAAATTGAGTGGTTTCTAACCGAGGAATATCCATACTCACACGGCCTCTGTTCAGCCAATCCCTATGACTACGTATCAAACCTCCCACCGTGCCTTAGAGATGACCCTAATTTCCCCGGGATTAAACTTGACAGTGGAACTGCTGGTAATTTGAAAGATCCCTCACTTGTGATTACACATCCTGATCGACCACAGTGCAATGAGTGCAACTCTTGGTTTGACCGATATTATACAGATGTCCCTCTGCTCCAATCCCGAATCAAGTCCTTGGAGGACCAAGTAACTGTGTTAACCAAAGAAAATAACATATTGCTGGCTAATGATAAAAGGAAGAAGACTACAGGCTCTGTGGTTTTAAAAAATGTAGAGGCGACCATTGCCATTGTTAACTCAAAAATAGCTTGATCGGGTCGTATCCCTGAAACCAAGGTATGGTATTTCAAAAGTGATTTTAAATTGATTTTGTTGGCTTTGAATTAGTATAAAGGATTTGTTTGATAAATCAAATATATTTATGTTTTGATTGAATTGATTCAATACGATTATGTTTGTAAATAATAACTAGCTACAGAATCGCGAGATTCTGTAGCTAGTCATAAAATTTGAATTTCTGTTGATTTTACAAATGAACACAATCTGAACAGCATGTATTTTTGTGTATCTACAAGTACACACGAATTTCAAAGGGAATTGGATCGATTGTGGCATCTTTTAACATGCTTTTTTTTTACATAGTTTGGGATTAGGTTGTTAGTCTTAGAGAGGAATAGGAATTTGGGAGATTGTTCCCATATTTTTTGCAAACAGTTTTCATAATTTCCACAAGGAATGCTTTCATCCTATGGCCTTTATATACCTATTATTTTTTGTAAACAAACCATCACTGCTGGGAGAGCAGAGACTATGGACTGATGATTATACAGACTCGAATGAAAGTGGATTTTTTGTACGACTTTAGCTTCAATTTATCATACTTTTGTTCAAGTTTTTGTGCATTTCAATTTGTAATCAAATTATTGACTACTTTAGATATCAAAATTTGTTACAAGTTGATGTGATGTGATTTAAATATTGTCCATATTTGATGTATCTCATTTTACTTACAGCAATTACCCTGTTTTAATTTAATGAACAGAAGGTTAATCTTCTTTGTTAAATGAGCAGTTATCTACAAATCTTTGCAGAGGGATTTATCTTGATGTGATTGTTGGTAAATTATAAAATTGTTGTTGCTATTTCCTTTACCTGTTCTGTCGTTAGCAATTCAGAAGAATTGTTGCTTTGTGTTTATGCGAAGTATTGGAGAATCTGATGCGGGTTGACCTCATCAAACAGTGAACACAGATGCACATGCATAAGACAAGTAGGAGATAATGATTTCAGGTTAGTTTGCTATTTAATTTTGATAGTTTAATTAATATGAGAATTCTCTGTAGTTTAGATAGATAAAATACATATTACTATTTTATTGCTTAGTTAGATAGTTGTTGTTTCATTTCTTTTTCATAAAAGTTATAAAAATCCAAAAATACTAGCTTCGCTGTCATAAGATAATTCACATATGATTTTGTAGATTTTGATCAAAATTTGTATTATGTAAATACTGTATAGATAACAAAGATTTAATCATATCAATACAATGTATATTTAATAGGTAGAACCATTATTCTGTTAGTTAGTAAAACTGTAAATACATTCTAGATTGTATATATTTTTTAGCAGTTGTTTGTCTTTCTTTCAGTTAGTTTCTTTAGTTTAGTTTTTTTTACTTTCCTAGGACTTAGATCAGCCAACGAAGCCGCTAAACCCGTTGGAGTGGATCAATCCAAACAACTTGGGTTATTTAGACAACCCCGGACTGGATCCACCCCTCCAGTTGACGAGCGATCAATTTCACCCGTCAACAGGCCGATTAATCGATGGGATTTACATTTTCTTGTGAAAACTCCTCCTTTAGTTCAAACATTCTCTTTTTTGTATTTTCTCTTATAGGTGGGACCGATACAAGATAAAAGACAGTATAAACCAACTAGTTAACAAAATGAGAAATATTAACTACTGGAGAACGCTGAGCTTGGGATAACCCTTTCACTCTAGCATGCAGATAATGATTCTCTACCACAAGCCTAGTACTAATACATTAATCTGTTGGTGTTCCAATTATTGACTGAGGTACAATTATCAGAAGAAAACATACATGCAATAAATAATGGCAAGAAAAATAGTTTCCTTAACTCTAATCATCAATCACATACTAACACAACGATTTACTTTTCATCATTAAAGACAAGAACTATAAAAATATTGAATCAAATAACTTATCAACATATTCAGAAGTTATTACTCGTTACAACATCCATTCATGAGATAAAATCAGAAATAATTCTTCTTCAGATCCAATCATACATGTTTTTGGTGAAAAACACAAACTTGTCTCTGGTCCTAAACATGACTTCTCAATTAAGGCAACTCCGAAATAGTTCTTTACAAATCCAAAAATGAGGGTCTTTGCAACAACCATTGACCCTTCTAATAGGTCGATCCTCTTATTTATAATGTATTATTAACTAAAAATAACTATTAAAAGTGTAGCTAAGTATAACAAAAACTTGCCACATGGCATTTTCATCTCTTAGTCTTCTAAGAGTCATCAAATGATCTGATTTGAGTGGATGACTTTTCTCATACTCCGACCATTTGACAAAGAGATCCTCGCATGTGTTAGCATACGAGAATCTATGTTGTTCCATTGGGACCAAAAGGATCTCTCTTATCTCTACTTCCCGTGCCCGATACTTGACTATTATGGCACTTAACTACTGCAACATGGTTCGAGCTTTGATCGGGTGTTCCATGAATTGCTGCACTTGTCTTGGCGCCATGTTCGTCACCTTCACTACCTCCGCAGCCCATGATGAGTCTTGTTCAACATGTAATTTGACTATGTCACGCAAGTCGACAAAGTCCTCGGGTGTGCCAAATTCAGAGAGACCAATGTCTCTCATCGCTCGATGGATCATGGCCCAACTCTTTTCGCACTTGGCCCATTTCTCTTGGATTTCCTGATGAGGTTCTTGAGCCATTTTTACCCAATATTCAGTCGACTTCTTTATGCGGACGATGCTTCTTTCCCTTAGTACCCAGATGTCGTGCTCTTCAACATCACAACCCTGTTGAACCATGCTGATGCAGTCGGTCCTTTCCATGGCTTGGTATGATTTCTCATACCACCTTTCAATATCCTTGCATGTCACCAGTGCCATGAGGGTGTCTTCTTGAAGCTCGACTATCCTTGCAGTGAATAGGTGCCGCTCATCTGTAAATTTACTCTAGGCCTCTTGGAATTCGCTTCTCAGGAACACCGCGAAATGTGTGGTGTCCTGGTAATATTTTGAAAATAGGCGTATATGTTCCAATTCCTTCAGTGCAGTGGCCTACTCCTCTTCATCCCTTTTCTCTCTATCCAAGGTGGCATTTGTGATTGCCATCCCTACATCGATAAGCTCAGATGTCTTGGCATGCTCTGTGTTCATCAAATTTTCTTCTGTGGTGATGAGGATGGAGCGATCTTGAGTAATCCTCCTCTTATTGGTGGTTCTCTTCATGATATATTTCCTTTTCTGGTCATAGGATATGGTATGTATATCAACAACTTCATCCACAGGTTCGAGGATTTGCTGATTTCCCTAGGTAAGCATATTTCCCAGGATTCCGGCGATGTATATATGTTCAAGAATGTGTTATTGAACCTTTTCCATGTGTTCTAAATATCCGACCTCTAGTTGTTGCTCGTCGGGAGGTTGAGTACCGGTTGAAATTTGTAACACACCCACTACCATAATTGAAAATTTTTTGGTTGAATTCTCAATAATGAGAATCCTCGGAGCTCGTAGTAGAAAAATGCAAATCCCCGAATCACAAGTCTTCTATTTTCCTACCCGATTCTCTGTATATAACTGTGGTCTTATGTCCCACCTGACGCAGACGCGCCAACCACGGGTGCGTCCTCTCATAGGATCTTCTTCTTCTTGCCCAAAGAACTCCAAGGTTCTTCTATTTCCCTATCGGGAAATCTGTTCCCACAGTTCCCTCACGCGATCCCCCTTCCTTGATTTATCGAGGAATTGGAACTCGTGACCTCGCGAGTTCAAAGGTTGAACACTGGGCTCTCGGATCCCCGAGCCCCGATGGTCAGTCAACTCGCTGACTTTTCCCCGAGTTATTTCGCTACTCGCCACCTCGTGATTCCCGTGGCTAACTTCTCGGGCCTTTTCTCGCGAGGCTCTGATACATGATCCCATGTGCGGATCCAACGGTCTCCCCGCGATCTGGATCCAACGATTATTACCTTCTCGCTTCTCGCGTCCTCGCGTCTCGTGACTTGTTACACCAAATACTTGGGCGTTCATCCTGCGAGCTCCCGAGTTCGTGAGATCTTCTCGATCTCTGTCACCTGTCCTCTTCGGATGGACGGCTCATAGCCTCTCGCCACTTCCCTACTTTGTGACCTCGCGTCTCGTGACTTTTAACACCAAATACTTGGGCGTTCAGCCTGCGAGCTCCTGAGTTCACGAGATCTCTCGATCTCCGCCACCTGTCCTCTTCAGATGGACGACTCACAACCTCTCACCACTTCGCTGCTTCACGACCTCGCATCTCGCGACTTGTTACACCAAATACTTGGGCGTTCATCCTGCGAGCTCCCGAGTTCGCGAGATCTTCTCGATCTCTGCCACCTGTCCTCTTCGGATGGACGACTCATAGCCTCTCGCCACTTCGCTACTTCGCGAGATTCCTGGATCTCCGCCACCTGTCCTCCTCGGATGGACGACTCAGATCCTCTCGTGGCTTGGCCACTCGCGACTTAGAATATCTAACCTTTGAGATCTTACCTTTCGAACCTCCAAGTTCGCAAGATTCTAGATCTCTGCCACCTGTCCTCCTCGGATGGACGGCTCTGATCCCCTTGCGAATTCACCCTTATTCACGAGGCTCAACCCTTGTCTATCTCCCTATCGATCTAATGACTATCAGGTTCCTTATCTAGGATCTGATGGTTCAGATCGGTCCCGATTCCACGCCCTTTCCTACTGTTCTTTGGACATGGAAAACCAACGGTCCAGGTGTTCTCATGGATTCTGGGGATCTACGATTTAGATTTCCTCTCTATTTACGAAGATAGAGGGAAAAGGTTTAATGGCACTTAACGCCCTCGTTTATTCCCTTGATCCAAGGATCATGAATGACTGCAGACTCTCCGACAGGGCCTCATCTGTTGATCAATACTTGTCCCTATGCTGATACTTCTGGATTTAAGAGGGTCGTTCCTCTTTGTTCAGGGTTGTTAAGACTTATGTGTTCAAGTCCCTTTTCTGGATCCTTTGTGAACCCTTCTAGGGAGGAAATCTCTGTGAAGAGATCTGTACCAGGTATCCTTGAGATAGATAAGGGGGACAACTTCCTGAGAACGGGCTGGGAACCTAACTTAGTTCAATATAGGCATAAATACAATTGCTTCATCCACGCACGTCATGCGTGGTTTCCTCTGTTATGAACATATATCTATTCATTCTCATCAAACACCGCACAAACATTATTACACAGAAAGAATTCATAAATTGACAGTTCCATGAGCATATATATACATGTATACACCCGTCTATGAATTTCCAAATGCAATATATATATATA
>ML789481.1:219246-233108 GCA_009831015.1 Picea engelmannii | reverse complement strand
ACACTTATCAGAAATAACACCCGAAGTGGGTGCGACTATTGAGAGGGGTTCTTGTTTCCACCCAACCGTAGGCTCAGCGACTCCAAACAGATTTACCACTAGCCACCCCCGAGATGAGACCACGATTCTCTGAGACTGTGTCCCTCTACCTTCCAGTGACCAGAAGCGAAGGTTGCAATCCTCCCTCTCTACTATCAGTCACTCTGCGTAAAAATTTCCAGAGTTCCCCTCGCGTCTGCCCTCCTCAATCATTTCTGCCATACGCCTTATCCTCTCACGAGGTTGCATGTGGCACGATTATCCTCACACCGATCAGGCCTGATGGCTCTATGGATGGGTGGTTTACCATCCCATCCCTCATCAAGCCATCCGCCTACCAGCCTATGGGGAATTGAATTTCAGGACCAGCGAGCCGCTTTTGGTTCCCCGGGCTAGTGTAGTCCAAATACGGTATTTAATCCTCGGTGGAAGTTAACACCACCTTTTCAGGTGCCTTCCACCGCCATCGTGGTCTCTTTTTCTGCACATCCCCTCTCAGCAGTTCTGCAATAATTAAAAATATCATTCACATTCATTGACCTCTTCCTGTAGGTCCATTTACATCACATGTTCATACTTATGAGTTTTCCATAGTCCTCGTCCAGTCTAGTTATATTTACAAACTGGGGGAAACAGGGTGTTACAAAATTGAAGCATCGGGGATAGGCTCGATACTACTTACTGGATAATCGACTGTTGAGATGTCGATTTCCTGCTATGGAACTTCTTCCTTTAGTTCGCCTAACCCTGGCTCGTTCGTCGAACTATCCATTTGGGTCTCCGGTACATAGAGTAGTTAAGTTTTTAAGACACTTTCGACCTCCTGGTCATTCTGTGGAAGGCCCTGAATTTGAACATCGGTAGCTGAGGAAGATGCCTTCTCGGGCTTCTTTTCTTCTGTGATCTGCACCTAAGTCACTAGAGATACCTCAAAACTTTCCTCATCATCATAGATTGTTATCAAGTCATGGAGGGGGTTTGGTTCACTTACTATACCTGATGTTCTTGCTATCTTTGGATGAGCTGAAATGTCCCCTGGTGATTTGGCCTATGGCGTTGTAATTTCAGGGTTATCTAACCCAAAGATTTCATCAATTTGTATTATCTCAGGGCCAATTGGACCTGCCTATATTTAATTTGTGTTGCTGGAAAGAGCCCTTGTCATTCCTACGAGGTAGGGGTTGTTTTTCAAGTGATCAATTACCCACTGCACATGTTCTATCATGAGAAATCCCCTCGTCCATGCATCCTGTGTCATAGGAAATCCCCTATCCTGCACTAGAGCCACCATGGGAACCTCTATTGCCTCTGTCACTCTGATTTCTTCCCTTGCTCTGAGGGCCTCTTGAGCCGATTTCTCTATTTTCATATCTTGTTCATCCAGGCTCATGGCCCTGAACCTGGTCATTTTGGGGTCGACCATCCTTTCTACCACCTCGTCCCAGTCCCGGGCATTTTCTGTGAAGACTTCATCTTTGAATTTGTCATGGGCGTGCGATCAAAATGATGAAACTTGTGAAGCATGTTGCAAGACAAGACCCTTTGGATTGTTCTTGTGGAATCAACCTGTATAGAATCTCAACTCAAGCTAGCTCAACCCATCTTGTTTGGCTTGAGCGGTGTCTTTTACCAAGTAGAAACCCACATGGAAACCATAGGGTATGAACACCCGCTTCTTGTCCTTGAACAGGGTGGCGTTGTAGCATTGCAACATGGTTTGATAGCATATTTCTCCTACTACAAGATAGTCAACGACATGATTTGGTAGGAGATGTGGTGCTCTGGTGGCCCTGAACACCCTGATGTAGGTGTCATGCTCGTCTAGGTTCCAGTGGCCTACCTTGGATATCATTTTCTTGGCCGTAGCCAATAGTCTCAGGCATTCCTTCTTAAAAAGAATAAAATAAATTCGCGTGATGAATTTATCGTAGATGAGGGAGTAAGAATTTTTATACCTGCCCTCCCATAGCATGCTGAAATAGATGTGGAATGAGAGCTCTGTGACATGCCAACTCAGATTCATGTCGGTAAAGATGTTTCTGGCACACACGACATCAAGAAAATATGAAGCCATGTAGAAAGCTGATATCTCTCCTTCTTTCAACATCTGAGCCTGTTTTATACAGATGCTCAATTGTTTAGAAATTATCGCTCCCCAATTGAAACCGCTCCTGGATATCGCCGTTGTGTAAGCCAAGGGCATTCATGCCTCTAAATATCTAGAGCATTACTTCTCTCCATATAATCAATAGACGAGAGCCATCAAATAGATGTATGGCTCCCTCAAATTGGTCGTCCCATACCAGCCAATGCTTCAGTTGGTGTACTTCTTATCCTCCCTCCACCATGAGGCCATTACCCAGTTGGTGTCATGGCATTCGTAGAACTTCACAATGAAGTCTATGTTTAGTCGATCCTCAGGATCTCTAAGATTGTAGTATTTCTAAACTTCTACCAACAGGAACACCCCGACACACCCACCATTGTCATCGTTGATTAAACATTTATGTGTGTCTGTGTGGTCGATGAGCCACTAGAGGACTTCAATACAAGGAAAAATAGGGATTCTACTTGCCACCATGTGCAAGTATGACTGTCAGATGTTCGGGAACACTTCGTCGTTGAGATCTCTTACATATGGATAACTATGTGGGACATATTCTGGGTATTCCTCCCAACTGATCTTGTTAAAGAGTTCTCCCTAATGTGGGAGTGCCATCTTGGACCTCGTGCTTTCCTCTGTATCTCCAAAGGCCGGAGGCTGAATAAAAACCTTCTTCGTTGTTGTTTTGATGACTGGTTCTGGTCTTAGAGTGTATTCCAGTTGTTTTGTGGCCCCTAGAGAGGAGCCTTCACCTACCTCTGGTTCTTTTAGTTTCGGTGCCCTCGACGATCGTCTGGTGGTTGGATTTCTTGGTGACATTGTTCCTGCAACTAAAATAAAATTTTAGAGACTGTGTAAAGAACAAAACCAAATAAAAACATATAAATTGTAGCCATGTAGAATTTACAAACTTGGATACATACCTTTGAAGCTTGCTAAAACTTGGTTATTTTGATACTCATGGGATCTCTACAACTTTTGAATTACTCGTCTTGCTTATTCGGATACTCTAGAATTTGCTCGCGCACAGAATGACCTTGTTTACAAAGTCTCAAGATAATATAAACAGGGAAGAACTTACCATGTTGCATCAGCCATTCAATTCGAGTGATGAGTGAAATTTTAACAAATCTGCTTCCAAATCTCTACAACTTAAATTCATCGTGGGTTGACGGTGGAGGCACGGGGGTGATGTGGTCTATCAGTGATTTTAAATGGATATTTTGATTGGCGCATGAGGTAGCAACTAATGCGGGATTTGGTATTAATTAGCACCTTAAATGCTCAAAATCTGATCGTATCTAACGCTAAAACGTCCCATCATGTCACTCTCTCAGTGGGTGGATTAGGGATTGGGCATGTGCTATGAACATTTTTCGTTGATGTCCTTCTGAAAAAGCTCTGACACTGATCAATCTCACCGTACAATGCTGCCATGAAAAAGTTGACTCGGAGGTGTGACTGGGACCTAGGGAACCAAGAATGACTCAGGGTAAAACTAGACCGTACAGTTATTCAATCTAGTAAAGGCATGTGGCAATGAAGACTAGTGACTTAATTTATGTGTATTAATTGGAGTCAGGAATTTCCTTAAGTTATTTTTTTTAAAACAAACCTTAGCTTGCCGATGCCGAAAACGTGTCCAGGGTCGACGATTAGCGATAAACCTATCAAGTTCTTTTCTTCGGATTAACTTCCTCAAAAAATACCTGAAGCCACAAACACATCGAGGATCGATGATCGAGAATATATTTAGCGTGGTCAGAATGTTTGTTGCGATTATTTTAGGATTTCCCCGATTCTGATAAGCGCGTCGGGCATCAACTATCAACGATATCTTTTCTTTGTTTGTCAACGTCTATTTCCCTCATCTTTTACCAATGCTGAAGGGGAGTCAGCTATCAACGATATCCTTATGAAAGACTTGTCACAAAAAAAAAAATTCCTTTTGTAGATACCGATGAAGATCGACGCTCGGTGACTGAGGTTTCCTGAGTGGTTCTTTTCCTTTTTTGAATTCCTTCCTATGTCGAATCTGAGCGTGTCGGGTGAAGTGTTTTGGCTATCGACTCTTCATTAAGGTGTTAAGGTATTTTAAGTCATGGGGTTTCATAAGTTCAAACAAACCTAAATAGGTGACAATATTCATGAGAATAAGTAAAGAAAAAACATTTCTCAAAATGAAGTCGAATTAGACAGTGCAAAAGATCAAGTGGTACCCCAAAAGAAAAAAATTGACAGAGGCTTTTTAGGGAGTGTTGAGTGCTCAACAAATGGCGACTTATTAGGCGAAAGAAGAATCTTTGTTCCTACCTCAGGCTCAGGTGAAGCTGATGTAAAATCGGATTAAGAACTTAACTGGTTTTTTATCAGAGCCCCTTTTATCCTTGCATTTGAAATTCCCTGGTTGGTGCATTTGGGCCTGCCTGTGGGGTTTTCAACCTTTATTCCACCTTCGTTTCCTATAACCCTAACTCACACCCCCTTTGAAAAGAGTCTAGTAAAGCATTCACTAGAACTAGGACTTTTAGTTACCCTTATTCACTTGCTACGGTGTTGCTCCACTGCCAACGAGCATCCATAGCCCCGACGGAGTCACCCCAACATCACATACCTTTCTTCAATGCTAGCAAGCGTTCATAGCCCAGACGAAGTTATATGCATACCCTCTCCTACTGTGCACTCACTTGATATAGTTTATTTTATTTTGGCCAGAAGGCCCTAAGTGAGTGGGAGAGGAGGACATCTGTTATTTGCAAAATGAGATGGTTGAGGTGAAATTTTTGCTAGCTCTGTCTCTGAGGTACATGTATTATTTTCCAACTTACGATCTTTCCCTTAAGGTTTTACCAGAACACCCAACAAACACTTCATCACTTTTCCAAGGTTGTTCATCTGCGCAGGTTAGGTAGATGACCCCTTAAAACAACCGCAGGTCCCCTAATGCTTCTTGTGTTGTAGGTGAGAAATGATTTAGTAAAAGAGTTCGTTATATCGCATGAATTATGATCAACCATTGTCTTTCTAAACACAATCTTCAAAAGCACAAAATTACAATAGAAAAATAAAAAATGCATTCCGCAATCGACCTATCTAAAAAAAACATCGTGAAAACATAAACACAATTTTTTTTTTAATGGAAATATTGTTTTAGGGCTTGCCCATTCACCGGGAGGGCATCAGGTTCCCCCCTCAGATTCTGCAACTGATACATGCCTACCCCAATCTTCTCGGCCACCTTGAAAGGTTCAAGCCATAGATTTTGAAACTTAGAATGTTTTCCTTTCATCTTGTTAGCGATTAAGCTTGTCATGTTCTGGTGGATGGTGATTTTGGCCTGGGTCTGTGATTTTTCCTGTTTGTTTCCCCCCCTTTTGTGTAGAACCGATCATAGATTTCTCCTCTCGATGTATATTTTCCTTTCTTTTTTTCCTTCATCCTTTGGTTGACTGGTTCTCCTTGTCGAAATGTTCCTGAGAGATATCGGCCCCGAGCTTTTTTGTTCACCCTATGACCGATTACTTCTCTTTTTGCCTCTTTTACCGAGTCTTTTTTTTCCCCAATTCCTAGCCGTGCCATCCAGGTCTTCATTATTGCAGGCCTCAACACTGAGAGCAGTCTTATGGGGAGTCAAGTGAGCGTGAGAATCAATATTTCAAATGTTGAGATATTATGCATCAAGGATTGTGAAATATCGATTCGAAGATCTAGACCATCCGTTTGTGAGAAGCATAGGGCCGTTGATTTTATTCGAAGATTTCGTGAATCAACAGTTCGGGTTTCTCGTCGACAAGTGCACTCATATCTCAAAGCCCCGAAATGCAAAATCCCAATTCCTTGATTTCATGAATCATAGGTTTCCCAGGAGCAACATCTCTTTCTCCCAAAACGAGAAATTGGGAAATCCCTCAGGAATTGGGCCCACGGTCCTAGCGCCCGGTCACAAAGGAAGAAGGTTCGAGAAAGGGGGGATAGTGCTCATCGCATAGAGAACATTTCATATTATCAGGGGAATGATCATGATGGTCCATTTTGAAGTCAGTCTGACTTCCTATCTTAGTGGTCGTTTCGCGATTTTGGGCATCGCGATTTTGAAGCCAAGATGGAGTGAAAACTCCTGAAATACAAAGCCCCAAAATATCACGTGATGCAAGCACGAGGTCACAGCTTGTGGTCGCATGGGGCGATGGGAAGAAGATGCGCCAAAGAGCCGAGAGCACCTGTGTTTGAATACAAAAGGAAAGCAGTGAGGCCTGGGGTTCTGAAGCCATCTTGAAGAAGTCATGGGCACCGCTTGGGGAATTGATGGGTGTCAGGATCCATCCTGATCCCGAGGAATTTAGATAATGGAAGCAGGGGGAGGTAGTTAAAACCTCGTTTCACCATGTAAATGGAAGGCATAGAAACACCAGATGTGGAGGAAGGCTGTCAGCCCAAAGTCACTCTGCCAATGAAGTTTTCTGCAAAGCCCATACTGATCTGAGATCATGTATGACAGAAGAATGTATGTGGGGTCTGACAGGAGAAGAAGAAGAAATGAAGCATTGAATGCAGTTATTATAACGTGTTTCTGTAGGGAGAAATTCGTTTTGAGTATATATACTCATTTTTTATATTTTGTAAGGGGTCGATGGTTGAGCTGAGCTCCCGATTGTAAATTTTTAGTAAAGCCTCTGGTTCTCTGTTTATGTTATGTATTTGAGACTTCTTGTTTAATGAAAGTCAACTCCTCTCCATCTCTTTGTAAACATTGTGTTAAGACACTCGGAATTGGAAGATCCAATCGAGGGTTGTTATGTTGTCATGATGTAGGTTTGATCACTGCAATATTTTCACCAGTTTTAATCAGTATTTCGTGTTATCTTTTCCCCTTCTTATATTGAGTAGCTCGGAATTGGAGGATCTAGTTGGGATACTACGATAGCATTGTGATGAAGGTTTTATCATTGTGCTATTGTGGCTGTGTCGTATAGACATATCTTAGTGTTTGAAGCTTTGGGTTTGAGAGGATCTCTCTCTTGAAGATTTTATTCCTTAGGTGGCTAGAAGACCTTATGTCCATGGCAAGCCTTTACATCTCCTCACCAGTTCTTCCCCCTATTCACCCTTTTCAGCAAATTAATGACTTAAGTTAGGCCAAGACCTCACTTGTCTATGCATGCCAACCCAGTTTTCTGAGTTAAAGTGATATAATCTTGAGACTGTGTCCATTAGACCACCCTTAAATTTATTCATTGTGACATACAAATTGATGGGTACTGGGCTTACTTTTGCCACAATCCAGAGGTGACTTCTGGTGCTAACATTTCTGGCGTCGTTGCCGGGGTTGAAATTGAAGATTTTCCCTGGGATTGAACGACAAAGATTACTGGTTCTGAAGGTGTATCAGAACTTAGTACATCAAATATTGCAACTGTGCACCTGGCGAATCCATTGAGGCAGATCCACCGACGACTCCACTGGTTCAGTTGTGGCTTCTAGAAGCAGACACTTGAGGTCTACTCCACAACTTCCTTTAGCAACACCTAAAACTGACCCAGAGAAAATTATCAGAAAGGAAAAGGCCCCCTGAGAAGGAACTTCTACTGCTGAACCAGGTATTTCTGATGATTTTCATGGTCCCTTTTTAGAAACTCCAATTTCTGCTTCTCATTCCCCTGTTATACCTTCTGTTGGAGTTTCCCAAACTTTAAATTTTGGTAGTGTTCCTGTTGAGTTTTCCCCTCCTAGTCTGGGATTGGAGGGAGAAATCCTTGTCACTCCTCTCTCCCCTAAAATTCTACCGTGGTTTATACCTAGGACCTTAGAAGAGTTTCCTACCCCGGGCTTTACCACCCCTCCTCCTATTACTGTTGCTGCTACTACAGAGAGGGAAACCTCTTTTCCTTCAGGCCCTTTATCCTTTTCTTCAAATCCTCTGCCACTTCCCTTTCCTTGTGGAAGCTCAGTTCTAGTCTCCCCTGTTCAAACACCTTCTCCTCCTAATTCTCCTCCACCTCATATCCCTATGGCAAGTGCTAATCCCCCTGGAAAAAGAATGGATTCCATAGTGCTGCAAGATATTCCCCTCTAGTCCTACCTCAGCTAATGAATGCTCTCCCTGTTGGAGATTACCTAAAGTATATGCCCAAATTCACTGGAGAGGAAGACATCACTGCTGAAGAACATCTTGCTATTTTCTACAATTATGTAGACAACCTGAACATTGAAAATGAAGTTGTCTGGATGAGAGTTTTTGTCCAGAGCCTTGATGGTGAGGTTAGGAAATGGTTTAGGGGACTGACTCCTGGATCTATTGCTGGGGTTGAAGCTTTAGATGATGTTTTATTAAGGCAGTGGGGGGATATAAAATATTTTATGTATTATATCACAAAGTTTGGATCCCTGAAAATAAAAGGAGAATCTGTCTCTGATTTCTCCAAACGATTCAACAAGATATACAATAAGATCCCCACTGAGATAAAACCCACAAAAGCCTCTGCCAAAATCACTTATGCTAGTGCTTTTAACCCCAATTTCTGCCTCCGTCTTAGAGATAGAAGAGATACTTCCTTGGCTAATATGAAAGATGCATCCCTAGAAGTAGAATCCAATGTGTTGACAGTTGACATGCTCAAAAGAAAATCTGACAGAGACAAGGGACGAGGAAGATTTGAGGCCTCAACCTATGTTTCTTCTGCATCTCTCCCTCAAGTAGATGAATTAGACAAGATGGTGCAGTCACTGTCTGTAGAAATGGATAAGATGAAATTCGAAGGGAAGCAAGGTTACAAGAATGTCTCAAATGATGATAATAGAGGCAACTTCAGGAGACCGAACAACAATGCTCCTCAGACTATGCCAAGGGAACAAAGGGATAGAGACAGGAATGATCAGATAATTCAAACCCCCCTTCAAAATAACCTCGTTGATGATCAAGAAAGGGAAGAAGAAGAACTTGACCCATAAATTCATTGTATTGGAGACACCTCCCCTTTCCCCCATTTGACTCAATCTGCATACGAGGAATCCCTCATGAATAGCCAAATAAGTGAGCTGAGTAAGGGGGAGAAGGCCAATACCAGTCCCAAAAAATACAACCTCTGGTCCAAGAGGAAAATAGAAGAGTCTAACATGCCTGCTCAACCTCCCAGAGAAGAAAAACCTTCTAAGCATGCAACAATTACCACCAAGGAAAAGAAAACTCAGAATCCTTCTCCAATAACCAAAGACCCTGTCCTAGAGGTGAGAGAAATTATGAAATCCCCTTCCTCCTTTAGCTTTGAGTATGAAATTCAGAAGATCAGAATCCCTGTCCCCCTTTCAGATCTAGTCAAGCACGAAGACTTCAAAAGGTCCCTCTCTAAGTTGTTGCATCCCAAACGACCCTATCATTCCACAGACTCAGTAAACATCCAAGACGAAAATCCTGCAGTCATCTTAGGTCCTATGGTAGAATACAAAGATGATTCATCCCCTCCCTTCTACACATCCCTGAACATACATGACAAGGTGCTGCACAACTGTCTGATGGATTCAAGGGCTTCCCATAATCTCATGCCCAAAACTATCATGGAAGAACTCGGACTAGAAGTCACAAAGGCTTATCATGATTTGTATTCTTTTGACTCGAGGAGAGTGAAATGTCTTGGAGTCATCAAAGATCTAGTGGTAACCTTGTTTTATCCTCCCATGAAAAGTGTGGTCATGGATATCGTGGTGGATGATGCTCCTCCCAAGTTCAGCATGCTACTGTCAAGATCTTGGATAAAAAGACTTGGAGGAACCTTGCAGATGGACCTCATGTATGCTACCATTCCAGTATTTGGAGGGAAAAATAGGAGACTGTACAGAGAAGCTCAGTTGGCCTACATCGTCAGTGATGAAGCCGATCCCACGAATCATCCTATATTTTCCTTTGATACTGATTTGGGTTCCAGTTTGTTGCAGTTCACTGATGCTCCTGAGCGCCCTCTTGAGATCAGAAATTCTATTGATCTCTGTGAAGATTCTCCTCTAATTACCTCTGTTTGGAAAATGTTATTTGATGGAGCTTCTTCTAAAGAAGGTGCTGGTGCTGGGGTAGTTTTTGTTTCCCCTCCTTAGGAAACCATATCTCTGTCCTACAATTTAAAATTTGAAGATACCAATAACATGGCAGAATATGAATCTCTTGTTTTGGGCTTAAGGGTTGCAAAGGACATGGGGATCGAAGAGATATCTGTGTTTGGAGATGCTGAGCTAATTATCCAGCAGATCAAAAATATTTATCAGGCCAAACACCCTCGTCTTAGGAGTTACATAAATGAAGTATGGGACCTCATTGATATTTTTTTCCTAGCTTTCAACATGCCATTTATTCCAAGAGGAGAAAACACTGTGGTTGATTCTCTGGCTGTTTCAATAAGCAATTTTAGAGTTCCTTTGCCACCTAAACTCAGGTATGATGTAGAAGTGAAATATAGAACCTCTATACCTGACAACG
This sequence comes from Picea engelmannii, assembly GCA_009831015.1. Lineage (NCBI taxonomy): Eukaryota > Viridiplantae > Streptophyta > Pinopsida > Pinales > Pinaceae > Picea > Picea engelmannii. Next base: position 222,501 of record ML789481.1, on the reverse strand, counting down.
TCAAGCATTGGAAAGTGTTTGAGGATGATCTTGAAATCAAAAGATTCCTAGAGACTGTTGATGAGTTTTCAACATTATATATTGATCAAGATCCTGATTCCGAAATAAATCCTCATACTGGTGTGTTTCTGAAAAAAATTGCTAACCATCATATTGTTTAATTTCCCAACAATCACATTCCAAAAGGACTGGTCCCTTTGGAAATATTATTTGACTAAAATGATGTGGCAACGAAGGGTAAAATATCAAATTATGATGTTGATGCAACTGAGTGCAACATTGGCACAGAGAAGGAGCCAAAGTTTGTCAAATTGTCAAACAACTTGACAAGAAAGCAGAGGGCCGAGTATGCTGAGTTATTAAAGGAATTTGCTGATGTATTTGCTTGGACCTATGAAGACCTCATAACATATGACACAACTGTCATTGTGCATAAGATTCCACTGAAAGAGGAGGCCAAACCATTTAGGCAGAAATTAAGACAGATAAACCCTATGCTACTTCCTATTATGGAAAGAGAGGTAAAGAAACTACTGGATGCCCAAATCATCGTACCCTTGAGATATTCAGAGTGGATGTCCAACCTAGTCCCAGTGAGGAAGAAGAGTGGGGAAATAAGACTTTGTGTCAATTTCAGAAACTTGAACAAGAGCTCAAAGAAAGACAACTACCCCTTGCCAAAAATGGAACACATATTACAAAGGGTAACTTGCGCATCAAGGATATCCATGATCGATCGATTTTCGGGCTACAATTAGATCTCGGTCCTTCTTGAGGATAGAGAAAAAATGACCTTCACCACTCCTTGGGGTATGCTCATGTATGCCAAAATGCCCTTTGGATTGATGAACGCAGGGGCGACCTTTCAACGAGCCATGGATATAGCTTTCATTGGAGAAAGGGACAAGTTCATGGTCATCTATCTGGATGAAATTACAGTTTTCTCTAGGTCTGACAGAGAGCACTGTGATCATTTGAGAAGAGTGTTCCTAAAATGAATAAAGTTTGGTATCTCCTTAAATCCCAAAAAATCCCTGCTTGCCATGAAGGAGGGAAAGCTGCTGGGCCACATAGTATCAGTTGAAGGAGTCAGGGTTGATCCTAGTCGAGTTGAAGCAATTCAAACCTTGTCACTCCCAAGATATAAGAAGGAAGTCCAATCTTTCCTGGGAAAATATAATTTTCTAAGGAAGTTGGTTTCTAGTTTTGCTAAGATGGTAAAGCTTATAACAACCATGTTGAGGAAGGGAAATGAAGTTAAATAGACTATTAAGTCTCGAAATTCCTTTGATATGATAAAGAAGGCCTTGAATGAGGCACCCATGCTTATCAGTCCTGATTACTCAAAGGATTTACTTATTTTCTCATTTGCTTCATTTGACACTGTAGCGACTGTTCTATTACAGAGGAATGCTGAAGGGTTGGAGAAACCCATTTCCTTTTTTAGTCGGGCATTGAGAGATGTTGAGCTAAAATATGACATGATGGAAAAGTAGGCCTACGCTTTGGTTAAATATCTCAAGGCTTTTAGAGTCTATGTCCTACAGTAAAAAATCACTGCATATGTCCCTTCAACTTCTGTGAAGGAAATCCTCATTCAACCAGACATAGATGGAAGGAGGAGCCAATGGATTGCCAAAATCCTTGAATTTGACTTGGAGATAAAGCCCACCCAATTGATTAAAGGTCAAGGTTTAGCCAGACTATTGGCCGAATCCAATTGCAAATCGTTGGGGGTAAGCTTCATCAATAAATGCTTAGAAAATCAACAGGCTGAACCATATGATACAAATGCTTAGGAAGACCCCCCATTAGCAGGATTCCCTTGGTACAAGGATGTCATATATTTTCTATAAGAGTTGTGCCCCCCCCGATGGAATGTAAAGGAACAAGGCAAGAGATTTAAATCTCAAAGCAATTAAACACTGCCTTGTTGATAAAAAATTATATTGGAAAGACCCCCTGGGGGTACTTCTGAGATGTTTAGACCCACATGAATCACAAAGGATTATGTCAGACTTTCATGAAAGTTCATGTGGGGGGAATAACTTCTGGAGAACGACGACCCATATCATTCTTAGGGCTGGTTATTTATGGCCCACTCTATTCACTGATGTTTGCATAAAAGTCAGAGCCTATGCTAAATGTAAAAAATTCTCAGGAAAGCAGCAACTAAAGCTCCTGCCATTGAAATCTGTGATTTCTTCAGGGCCCTTCCAACAATGGGGCCTAGACTTCATTGGGGAGATTCATCCTACATCCAACGGTCAACATAGATGGATCCTGACTGCCATCGATTATTTTACCAAGTGGATAGAGGCTATCCCCACAAGGAGCACTTCCCACAAGGTAATCATAAGATTCCTGGAAGATATCATAGTGAGGTTTGGTTGTCCGAGTAGAGTTGTCATCGATAATGCTGCATCTTTCAAAGATGAACCATTGATCTGATTCTGTGAGCAGTTCAGAATTGCACTGATCCACTATACCCCCTACTATCCGCAAGGAAATGTATTAGTAAAGTCCTCTAACAAAAGCCTCATCAATATCATCAAAACACTATTAGAGGACAACAAGAAAGCATGGGACTCAAAGCTCAAATTTTCTTTATGGGTTGATAAAGTGAAGACTAGACAGTCCCTAGGTATCTCTCCTTTCCAGCTTGTATATGGGACTGAAGCAATTTTTCCCTCTCAGCTCGCCTTGCCAGTAGCAAAGTTTTTCCAAGACTGCTAGGAAGAGCCCGATGATATGATCAGGAAGATTCATTAGCTGGTAGAAGTACAATAGACTAGAGAGAAAGTGATGGACAGAGCACATGACTGTCAACAGGAAATCAAGTAGGCCTTTGACAGGGAGAGAAGAAAAGAGGATTTCCAGCTGGGAGAGCTAGTGCTCAAATGGTATATGCCCAGATAGGAAAAGGGAAAGCATGGTAAATTTTAGGCCCTTTGGACCGTACCCTTCAAGATTTCTGAGACAATTCCCCATAATACTTATAGGTTGCAGAATCTGGAGTGTGGTGAATTTTTTGCTGGCCCTGTAAATGGGCACTTCTTGAAAAAGTTTTTTGTTTAAAAGCTGCAGTCGGCATCCCACCATTGTAAATATTGTTCCTGTTTTGTGTTTATTCTTGTTTTAAATGGGAGACTCCATAACCCAAAGCAAGGCACTGGAGATGCACATTCTTGGCAACTCGCAGGGAGCATGCCATCCCTATGGAGCCAAATGTTAGTGATTAATTTTGTCATGTTC
>ML789481.1:186498-209362 GCA_009831015.1 Picea engelmannii | reverse complement strand
ATCTAAATGCCGCACTTTGACCGAGGTACCTAGTGACCAACTTTAGGACATCTACCCAGGTGGCGATTGTGGGCTGCAATTGCACCTTGATTGGATTTTGTGTGGCTATTGGGAAATATCGCCATCTCTTTCGGTATATGCCCCCTCTACCCCTCATTGTAACCAATTGTTTCATCCTTTACTAGTGTCTCTTCCGGTGACTTCAGACCCCACTGTTGAGTACTATTGGAAGGTCCAGTGCTATTTGAGAGGAAGAACGTTACGTCTTCTAGGACACGAGCATTTGATTTCTTTTTTGATTCCCCCCACGCGGACAAAACCCACTTACCCATATATATGTTTCTTTCTCATTTTATGTATGATGCAAATCTGATTACAGTTTGACTTTGATATATATATTGTGTAAACAGTCATAGCAAAGACTCTTGTTTCTATATTTCTCTCACCACTTGTTGCACATATTAACACAACTAGTCTGACATCATAGGGGAACCACAGAACCCCCGTCGTTCACGATGCTTTCTCAACCTCCCTCCTATCTTAGGAGGAGTATCTGGTCGTACCCGCTCATCGGTACCTCCTTCACACACTCCTGTGAGTGCTACTATCTTAGGATCAGCTTTGCTTGGTTCTACATTACTTGGGTCCACTTCCCAAGGTCATCCTTTCACTCACTCTCCTTTGCATGGGAGCGGGGGACCCACTTCCTCTCAAGGAGGGAGCACCAACCCACCTAGTCCCCATCAAGGATCAGGTTCACAACAAACTATGGCTGGAGATAACCCTCCCACCCCACTACAAATGCAATATTTGGCCTCTCTCAACATACCGGATCTCACCAAGCTCACCAACGATCCTATATTGCATGACGCCACATGTCCTGCAATGCCAACAAAACTCCCTTCAGACATACCAAAGTTTGAAGGAAAGGCAGGGGATGACCCCGCCAACCATGACATGACCTTTCATCTATGGTGTTCTTCCAATAGCATTATGGATGATTCCATCAGACTGCGATTATTTCAACGCACACTTACTGGCCCATCAGCCAAATGGTATGTTGAAGAAAAATCAGGGTCCCATGCGACCTTTGAGTCATTGGCCAAAGCATTCTTAACCTTCTTCCAATTACCCATCCACCATGACAATGGTCTAGAACTACTGTCTAACTTCAAACAAACCTTAGCCACACACATTGCTGACCACATTCATGAGTGGCGTAGGCGACGTAGTTTATGTAAAGCAGAAACCAGCAAGCAACAATGTCTCGACTGGTTTCTTAGATCACTTGTCTCTCTCCTTGGTAAGGATGTAGCTTCCACCTTCCCGCAATCCGAAGAGGAAGCCATTAGTAAGGCCCAACAATATGACCTCATCTACACACAGTCGGGATACTTATACACGATACTTCCTGATCTTCCAAAACTTGTGCCGTTCGGCCAAGACAAACTTAGGATGTCTCACTCAGTAGACGAACTAATAGGTGCCACCACACACCATGGTCCACAACCCCAACCACCACCGATGTATGGAACACCTCAATACCCACCGACATATGGGGGCACTTCTTATTACCCCCCACCCCCTTATCAACAACCATACCCTGTTGCTATACCTCCACCCATTAGTGGACCACCACCGACACCTCCCATACATCCACCTATCCCCACAAACAATGGTACTCCCTCAACATCCGCTTATAGTACTAGCGAAATCACTACGCCTTCCTATGTACCTTATGGATCAGTACCACCTCAAAATCCATACTTCCCTTTTCCTAGTCCGCCACAGCCCATGGCTCCCTCACATCCTCACGCGGGGGTAAATTTTGTTCAACCCTCTGCCGCTCAACAATACCAAAATTTAGAACAGTTGAACACAACCAATCCAACTCATCCATCGAACAATGCCAAGAAAAAAAGACGAAACATGAATAACAACAACCCTGGTCAAGGCGGGAATCAACCCCCACAGCATCAACCCACTAGGGGCAACCAGAACCAAGGGAACCAAAACCCCCAAGGGGGAAATAAAAACAAACGCCAAGGGTGGAATCATGTTAAAACCATCTTCCCTTGTGCCCTTTGTGGTGAGTTCGGTCATTACACTCACCATTGCCCATAGATCGCTGATTTCAAATGGTTGAAGGACTCTGGGAGCCTTCCCCCTTCTCCTGCACAACCTGCTCCTCAATAGGCACCACAACAATATGCACAACAACCCCCTCCCACCGTGCTACAAAATCCTATCCCACATCAAGGCGTGATAAACACCCAACAAGACACGCAGCATCCCCCACCTCAGGTGGGTCAATACCACAACCCCCACAATCCAGCAGAGCGAACGATTCTCCTCACCAATGAGGAAGAAATCCTTCTGCAAACACACAATCGTCAGTATCATACACCAACTGAGCCTACTCCTATCTCTCCAGAGACAAACCCTACACCGACGGGACCCCCGTTGGTGATCCCTCGCCCTTCCGCCGAACCCCCACTACGCATCCCTCGCATCCCATTGCGCAGGAATATCCACAACCCACAGGCTAGCGCAACTCATAACTATAGTTTGGTAGATGACTTACCACAATCCCCGGCTTCCATGTCAGTCATAGAAGTCCTCCAGATTTGTTCTACGCAGTGGAAATCCCTCCTTTCTGCCTTGGGGGCAGTCAACCCTGCAGATACTCGACTCATCACCTTTGATCTTGATAGTTGCGAACCTCGTCTTCCCGCCTTGGTCGCTATTCAAATACCAGTCAAAATACAGAATATCATCGCCCATCGATGTATCATCGATGAGGGTGCATCTACATGCATCATGTCCAAAACAATATGGCAGAAACTTGGTTCCTTGGAACTCATACCCTCCGCCATCACATTACAAGCTTATGACGAACGACTATCATCTCCCGAAGGGCTCTTCCACAATGTCCCCGTAGAACTCAGGGGAAAAACTATTCTCATTGACATCGAAGTTATCGACGCTCCGTTCGATTACAATATCTTGTTCGGACGTAGCTACATGTATGCTATGAAGGCAATATCATCATCCGTCTTTTGGACAATCATGTTCCCTCACAACGGAAAGATTGTGACCATCGACCAAGTCTCACATTATGAGCCTAACCCATCTTCCAACCTCGATAACATTCTTCCTCTCATTCACACCAACCAAGACGCATATCCACTCGTCGAGATGGGTCCTGGGATTTTTAAAGATCCATCCTTATTAGGGACATACCATGGAGCACCACCACTCCTTCCCCCTAGTCAAGTATGCATCATCTCATCTAACGAAACTCCCACGGAGGATGCTCGTCCTCCTCAGGAGGCTTCAGTCATTCCTAACGTCTCAATAGTCGCAGAACCACTCCCACAGGATCCTCCTGCGCACTCGTCTACCCCTACGGTCCACGAATCCACATCCCCTCAGGGGCATAGTCCCATTTGGGAGACAGTTCCCCAACCCCTCACTCAAATTCCCTTATTTTACCCTCCACCCGGTATCGAAGCATTCCAGGTAGCCGCAACACTCACACTACCTAATATGGTATTAGCCATCCCAGTATGGTATTTACATCCACCTGAGATGGTCCCTTGCCCATCCCTTCCTCCACAGGAAGGCCTCCCCATGACGATTCCCGTCCTTACCCCCACTACCCCCATACTCCCTAACCCCTCTGCTACAGCTGGGGGCAGGAGAAAGAAGAAGGATCCCACAGCTCCACTTCCTCCACGCATCCCACCACCTTGCGCACTATGTGAGAAAGAGGGTCACCAAACCAACCACTGCCCATCACTACCGGAATTACGGAATTTGATTCCCCTCAATCAAACTCCCGCAACACCTGTCACTAATGCTAGTCCCACTACTACCACCCAACCTTCCAGTAGTAAAGGGTTGAGGACCAAATTTGATTTCGCTATCTGTTCAGAGTACGACCATTATACCCATCATTGCCCAGTACTACCACGCTTCTGACAAACATTAGTTGTTGTACGCCAAAACTTCTAGAACAACCCGCGCCCTGCTATGTCCTCTCCATCAAATATCACTGACATTCGTTATGTCGCCACTTCAGTCAATGAACGTATGAGATGCCCTTTCTCTCTCTGTGATTCATTGGCTCATTTTACATACTAGTGTCCTATGATCCTTGCATATAGGCAACGTCAATTGGCCCTGCTTCACCAACCCGCAGAGACGACCAATGACCTTACCTCGTCACTAGCGGATCTTCATGTCATTTCTCCCGAACCCGAAGCACTCCCAACACCTCCTTGGTTCTTAGATGACGTATCTGAGGATTTACCCCGTAACCCACCCAACTCTCCTGCTCATACCCCTACAGAAACTCTCCACCCAACCACCACGGGTACCCCTCAGTACTTCAACATATGGTTCATGTTGAGTGAACCCTCACCCTCGCCTAACGTTTCTCCCTCTGCTTCTCCAACAGGGGGTAACCACTCCATCACAGAGGTCACTCGTCACGACCCCTTATATTCCCGTCATTTCCAATGCGACGAGGAAATACTCGAAGAACTACAATGCCCAGACTCTCCCTGGGACGCACTACATCATTGTGCACTCTTCCTTCCACAGGAAGCTCTCATGCCTCCTAAACAAAACCCCATTTACGCGGTCGAAACCAAATATTTTATCCCATCAGGGCCTATCGATTGGTTCAACAATCCCATTCCTACCCCTGACACTTTTGAAGAAGGTAATCTGGCCAACATTTCCCCCACCATCAAAATCGACATTTCCATTAAAAATGGCATCATCGAAGAAATCATCATTGGAGTCGCTTGCACTTCTCAAGAAATTGCCGCATATAAAGCCCTCTTCCAGGAATATAGGGATATTTTCGCCTGGTCATACACGGAAATGCCTGGCCTTGACCCATCTATTGTCGAGCATTGCATCGACACCTGGCTTGACATCACACCAGTTCACCAGAAACAAAGACCGCTACACCCATCCAAGGCCGCGGCTATCAAAGTCGAAATCGACAAATTACGTACGTCCAGGCTTATTTACCCCATCGCTTACACTTCATGGGTTTCCAACCCTGTACCCGTCGACAAAAAATAGGGCACTATCCGCGTTTGCACAGACTTTTGCGATGTTAATAACGCATGTCCCAAAGACAACTTTCCAACGCCTTTCATCGATCAAATTATCGACAACTGCGCCGACCACGAGGCTCTCTCCTTTATGGACGGATTCTCTGGCTATAACCAAATTCAAATCCACCTAGCTGATCAGTATAAAACTGCATTCATTACCCCATGGGGTACTTTTGCATATCGTTTCATGCCTTTCGGCTTAAAAAATGTCGACGCCACCTTCCAGTGGGCGATGACATACATCTTTCATGATCTGGCTAAAATCATCCTTGCCTACTTGGACGACCTCACAGCTCGATCCAAGAAACGCACCCAACATCTCGATGATTTACGAATCATCTTTCAACGGTGTCACCAGTACAACATCCGCTTGAATCCTCTCAAGTGTGTGTTCTGTGTCACCACTGGGTGCCTCCTCGGTTTTATCGTTTCCCAAAGCAACATTACCGTCGACCCCCTCAAAGTCAAAGCCATCACCGAAATTCCACCTCCTCAGAATTTACGATAACTTTAGAGTCTACAGGGCAAAGCTAACTTTCTCAAACGCTTTGTTCCTGATTACGCCATATGCGCACACGGTTTCCTCTACTTACTATGTAACAACATCCCTTTCCACTGGGACAACTATGCCCAACAGTCATTTGACGATCTTAAAGCAGTGCTTTCAAATGCCCCTTTAATTAGTGCACTTGACTATAATAGCGACTACATCCTCTACGTATCAGCATCAACTGTATCAGTAGCCGGCGTCCTCATCCAGCTCAGAGATGACAATCGTGAACATGTCATTTACTGCGTTAGTAAGAACCTCTCAGGACCACCCTTGAAGTACAAATATGAAGAGAAACTTGCTCTTGCAGTTGTCTTCGTAGTCCAGAAAATGCGTCATTACATTCTACTTCGCACCACAAAGGTCGTCGCAGATTCCAACCCTATGCAATATTTGCTCAGCCGTCGACAAGTTAATGGTAAATTCGCTCGATGGATCATTATCCTTCAAGAGTATGACCTCGAGTTTTCAACACCTAAGAGTAAGAAGGCCCTCGTTCTCACCGAATTTGTCACGACCCTCCCCTCTGACACCACTAGTGCCCTCGTCAACACCGACTTTCCTGATGAACATCTCTTTTACATCGCTTCCGATGATCCTTGGTATGGTGACCTTCTCGTCTACCTACGAACTCAAAATTTCGGTAACCATCTATCACGCGATGATCGTCGGCGTATTCGCCATCAGGCCCCTCGCTATCTCCTCATCGGAGACATCCTATATTGACGGGGCGTCGACACCATTCTTCGTCGTTGCCCAACGATTGACGAGGCCGGCAGAGTCTTAAATGACTACCACAGTGGCGCTTGTGGGGGCCATCTTTCGGGTATATCCACAGCTCAAAATATTATCCGAGCTAGTTACTTTTGTCCTACCTTGTTTCATGATTGCATTCATGCCGTGAAACGATGTGAGCAATGTCCTCTCTATGCCAACAAAGCCCGAGCTCCCCCCGCTCTTCTTCACCCTGTCATTACTACGGGCCCTTTTTGTAAATGGGGCATCGACTTTATGACTTGTAATCCCCCCTCCAGCAATGGTCACAAATACATAGTTGTCGCCGTTGATTACTTCACCAAATGGGCCGAAGCTATGCCCACTTTCAACAACACCGTTGATACTGCAGCGCGTTTTTTCTTTAACCACGTCATATCCCATTTTGGAGTACCACTCCAACTTGTTTCCAACCATGGGAAACACTTCGAGAATGAGATATTCGTCGAACTCTCATCTCGGTTAGGCTTCTCTCACGAGTTTGCCTCACCATATTACCCTCAGTCAAACGAATAGGTCGAGGCAGTGAACAAAGTCCTCAAGACCATGTTACAGTGCATGGTTAATAAACATAAAACCAATTGGCATCATATGTTATTTTCCGCGCTATGGGTTTATCGAACGGCGGTAAAGACTGCTACAGGTTTCACGCCATTTCATTTAGTCCATGGGGTCGAGGCAACTCTTCCCATCGAGTGAGAAATTCCCACCCTACGCACCGCAATTGAGATTTTACCTGACACTGCTCCAATGGAGCAGCACTTGTTGAACTTGGAGTCTCTGGATGAAGATCGTTGATCTTCCTTACAGAACAACGAGGCAACTAAAAAATGATCCAAGGCTACCTTTGATCGCCATGTCAACCTTCGATCATTTCGCGAAGGCGACCTCATCCTGGCCTATGATATCGCCCATGATACCTTTGGCCATGGCAAATTCAAATCACTTTGGCATGGCCCTTACATCATCCAACATTGCCTCACCAAAGGCGCATACATCCTGGCCTCCCCCGAAGGCCTCTCACTCAAGGAACCCGTCAATGGGTTATACCTCAAGGAATTTTATGCTTAGAAGTAGTCATTCTACTTTAGGTTATTTTTTCTTTTTAGTGTTTTTTATCTTTTTTCTCCTACCCTCTCGTCTAAACTATCCTTTTTGCTATTGATAGATGCTTCCTCCACCAACCTACCACATTGGTTACGCCGACGGCGCCAGCCGTTGGACACAAAATCTCGCTTCGACGGCTTGGGCTCTATGCACCCCCTCACAGGAAATGCTACATCCAAGCGACATCTGTTTGGGGCCAGCAACCAACAACCAAGCCGAATACACTGTGGTCATTGGCCTCCTGGCCGACGCCCAGTGTCATCATATTCTCCACCTTAGCGTCTTCCTCGACTCTCAACTAGTCGTTCTCTAGCTCAACAATGTATATCGTGAACGCGATCCGTGCCTCTTTCACAAATAGCTGCAGGTAAGACTGTTATCTCAACATTTTGATTCCATTACATTTACACATATACCAAGACAATTGAATCAAACAACAGATCAAATAGCTAACATGGTGTTAGATTGGCATATATCACATCAAGTGACACATACATAAACATCTCATAGATCCTGTCACAACATATATATAGAATAGACATCAGCAACAACATCAACAAAAACATGTAGACAACATCAGGATCTCAAAATATGTATACTCATGTATATATAAAAGGCCCATTAGGCCATCCGAATGTTTGCATACAAAAATACACATATCTGCAGGCCAATACAACACCTCGGTACAAAAACCAACTCACCAGCCTATAAACAACAAAAATGTACATCATACATCAGGGGGCCTCTATTGCACCCCCACCTGCTCCTCCCTCAGGAGGAGGTGGTGGCCCACCCCCACCTTCTCCTCCCTCAGGAGGAGGTGGTGGCCCACCCCCACCTGCCCCAGGCGGTGGTGGAGGACCACCCACAGGACCCTCCTGCCCGGACGACAGGCATCCACTAGTCATCGCAACCAGCACTGTTGCTCGCCGCACTATGGCCCGCCATGGTGGCGGCACTGTTGGGTTTGTGTTATATTCTTTGCATGTGTGTGTGTGTGGGTGCATCAGATACGACGACTGCGTCTGACGATCCCTTCACCTAGGGCTCTGCCGTGTGCACCGGGCGCTTTCCTAGGGGGGTCCCAGGGGGGGGCAGGTATGCCCCCCGCTGGTTACGCGAAGCGTTCGGCATCGGGCGGTAGCCCAGGGCAACACCTCGAAATTTTTTTTTTGGGCGGTTTTTTGCTATTTTTAGCGGATTTTGCTATTTTTAGTTGATTTGTAAATTAATCCCGGATTAAGGGATTAGGGTTTTGGTATCTACAAAATACCTAAAAACATTGTATATATTGTATGGCGAATGGTGAAATTCGATATAATGAAAAAGAAAGGTTTTCCCGGTTGAGGGTTTCCGGTAAAGATCTCTGTGTATTCTGTGTATGAGCCATTGATTAATTTCTGTATTGCTTAAGAATATATATGCATTGCTTTACTTCGCAGGTTTAAAATTTACAGGCACCCCCATGCACTGCTCTAGGAAGCTCTCATCCTGGATACGTGTCCACATGCCCTCAGGCACGTCCTGCAACACCGTCTCCAGACGACGACGTATATCCTCAAAATCAACTCTGGCCACCGCCGGAGGAGCGTGTGATGGCCCCGCACCAGGGTCATCGAATCGACGCCTCCTCGCCGCCCTCTCGGGCTCTGCTGGTCACCCTGCGACATCATCCTGCCAACGTCTCTCTCCATGAGGTAGTCTCTTCGGCTCTCGCTGCGCTGACTCTCTCTGCATCTCCACCTCGCGCCCGTAAGGTGCCACATATGCACATGCACAAAACAACAAACAAACAGATCGTATCAGCATCTATATCACATACATATGGACTAGTATCTCACAAAACAACATAAATAAAAAACATACACAATACTAAATGTACCTCGATGGTCAAAAACCTCCCCAGGAGGTAGCACCATGTCTGGGTCACCCCGGAAGTCAACCCCTGCATAGGGGTACCAGAGTACTACCTGCGGCATCTGCCGCCATATCCATGTGGCCTCTACTGAAAAGTAGTTCCCACCTTCGCCACCACCGTGGCGAACCAAAACTGTAGACCACTACCTCAATCACGGATCTCGTGCCCCCGACATATCTAGTAAAACCCTCGGGCACAGCATCGACACCCTCTCCAAAAACCAGGCCACTAAGATGGACTCGAAAGAAAACTCTCCTCCATCAGTGGACCGACAATGGTCCAACTGTGCCACCATCCTAGCATGCAGCATCAATCCCCAAGTGAATTGCTCGCCATCCAATACTCTCTCCAGCACTAGCAGCTGGCCACCACTAATCCGTTGGGTCGCCAGTGACCCATATACTCGTACAATCATCGCCGCTATATAGCAATAAGCTAGGGAGTCGATCGCACTAATGCTCACCACAGTCCCAGACATGAAGTCCCAACCTGAGTAGTATCTCCGACCAATCTCGGCCAGTGAAGTGGTCCTGGGCTACACCGGCTCTGCCAGTAGGGGCATTCCCCGAAAGGGGAGCCCCGTCAGAAAATAAACATCCTCCACCACAGTGAAGGGGATCTTCTCTCCTCGCACGAGGAAGCAGTGCAGCTCCAGAATCCACATTTGGAGCAGGAACTGTAGTAAGTACTCCTGTGCCCGTATCAACGGGGACTCAAAGAACTTTAGCAACCCGCAGGTTGCTAAAGTCGCTCTCACTCTAGGCCCCTCAATGGCCACAACATCTTGCAACTGGGCCCAGTCTCGCTCTCGCCACCGCACTGACATCGTCACTGCTGGCCACCTGTAACCAACACAGAGTCCTATATCAGATCAGATAACCATCAACAACATAAAAAAGACTCATTTTTTTACCCTTCAAACCTTGCCTCCTAGGCGCGGTTTTTGTTCCCACAGGCGCACACCCATGTGCGCCTGTTCATTACACAGGTGCGCCTATGTGCGCACCTGTACACTGAACAGGTGCGCATCAATGCGCACCTGTTCACTTCACAGGTACGCCCTCACGCGCGCCTGTTCATTTTACAGTCGCGCATCGGTGCGCACCTGTCAAACCTACAGACGCGCACTGATGTGCGCCTGTTCAACTCACAGGCGCGCCCCTCGGGCACACCTTAAATTCCCCCTAGCGCGCACCCATGCACATGTGTTTGGTTTACAGGTGTGCACGTATGCGCGCCTTTCACTGAATCGCCCGTGCATGTGGGCCCCACACCCCCTAAATACCCCTGTATGGCCCCCCGTACTAACCCTGCCAAAAAATTGAAAACCTATTTCTATGCAAGATGATTAGACCACTAACCTGATACTCGCAGAACGTCGATCGGATGCCTCATCCTCCTCGAATCTCCAAATCTTCTCTGAAATCTGCTCGTCCAGTCACTGATGCAACAGGTACAAATGAGGTGGCAATGTGGGCCCTACAACTATATATAGGCCTTTTTTCCAAACTTCCACTCACCATTCCGGGAGCCCAAGGTGTCCATTTTTCAAACTGTCTTCAGCCACGGGATCAACATCCCACCACCTACATCATAGCTGTCCCTGGATCACTTTTCATCCCGAGCCCCCGGGGCGCCTTTTTTTTCCATATCATGGTCAGGTACTTGCTCATCGGTCATCGACATCATCCCTTCAGGTATATATTCATCACTGGCATGTAGTCTCTCCCACTATATTGCATTTACATTTCCAGTCACCCCCGCTGATATTGGCCTTTAGTTTCCTCATTCCCGGCTCTGCAGTACCCTCGCCTCCATTTGCACCTACGGTACTGTCACCCGGTAGCATTCTCACCCACATGAGTTGTCCCATTCATAGCACCTTTTGGCACTTTTGACACTCATGTTGTTCTTCATTACCCTTTAGGGATGGGAGTCCCTATAGTCTTTTATCATGTCGAGCATCAGCCACATACTTCTTCTCCTCATTTTTCTAGCTTTCCATATGGACTCCTAGGTTATCTCTTCATGGTTCTATTTTTTAACTGCACCTCCGCAGTATCATGAACCCTCCATTTCATCCACCATCAGTTTGCCCATCTACGAACATATCTTCATTTCACCTACCTCATACAGAATCTCACCAATGGGGCCCCCACCCTTCATCAGTTCTCCAAGACAATTCTGCCCTCCCTGGGGCACACATTTCACACCGGGGCACCTGTTTCTGTATTTGTACATTTATCCCAAAAATTATTCATTATTTATTGTACAAACGCCTTTATTACCAGTCATTACATTTTCTTTTGTCGTCCCAGTCCGCGACTTGCTTCCTTTTGGCCACCTGCAACCCATGTCCCCTTGGTTGGAGTTTCACTTATCATCTTCCATCGTCGGCATTGTCCATCTCTTCAGAGTACTCCACAGATCACTTACCTCTACCCTCTGACTTTGTTCACCTTGTCCCGCCTCTGGCACAACTTATCACTATTCTTTTCGTCCCCCTGACACTCGACCTTGTTACACGGTTGTGGCCAATTTTTATCTCATAAATCCTCCAACCAAGGGTAGTCTTGAGTCTTCCCACTTCTTGACTTCGTCCATGTATCTCTATCACTTCCTCACCTCAGTAGATTCTAGGAAGCCCTTTGCTTCTGGGAGTCGCGTTCCCCTTTTGTCGACATCAACACTATTTTCCAGAAGGGTGACAATATCTTGATCCTCATTCTCTATTCAATGAGAGATCTCGGATGGCACAGGGTGAAACACCATTGCTCCCTGCTGTCGTTGGCCCCCATAACATTCGATGCCAACACTTTCTCATGTTATGGTGGGTCTTACTTTGCGACTATTGCAGTCATTTCTATCATTTGCCGAAGACCTCTGAACTAGGTAGGGCCATCAATGCCCGCATCATCGCCGATACTTATTACCGCGATCATTGCCTATTGTTCAGAGTATGTTCCTTTGCAGAATTGTCTTCTGCCTTTATCATCACCTCCCCCGAGGGCGCTGCAGTTGTCTACACCAATACTTCAGTCATCTTTTTTCAGAGTTACATCAACACGAGCATGGGGCATGCCCGCCTCGTTTGTACACAGTTTTCTATTTTTTGCACAACTCTCAGAAGGTCAGGTCTTAATAGTTCCTTTTTTCTCCAATGGCTCACCCTGAACGGTCCCACTATTGCTGTCTCTTACAACAACATTCTCCATAGAAGAAACATTGATGGATTTCGGCTATACGTATGCTCCTAACCTCATCCATCAGGGGGCATCTGTTATCACTGAAATTTCGTCCGCACATGGCGACAAGAACTCAGCATCGTCAAATAGTAATGAAGTCATTCATGGCACTGAATTAATTTCACAGCATTCCAAAAAGGTCAAAAACTATACAAAGTAACCAAAAATTGAAGGGCGCTTTACAGAAGTGTGGTGCGCGCGCACATGCATAGAACAGGAATGTACCATGCACGCATACGCGCACGATGCGTGGATTTTGGCGCAAAAAACCACGCATCTGCTAAACGACGCATTTATTGAATTGGTCGGCCTCCCAACCACTTATGGATTAGCTCCCAAGCCGATTTGACCCTCAAATCTGAGCTGAATCCGCATGGTAGGCTGGTCAAAGACCTAATGAAGCCCTAAAGAGCCCCTTTTCACACTTCAAAGGAGTTACATAATCACCCAATGCAATGCTATAAAAAGCCATGAAGAAACATCATTTTCTCAAGGAATTTCATGTAATGTTATGCTGCCTAGATTGTTTTAAGGACTCACTCCTTGAAAATAACACATTGGCACCATTTCATTGAGCTATCCACCTCTCCATTGAGTGGATGTGCTAGGAGTTCTTTCACCATCATTTTCATTTTCTTATTGTAAGGAGAACAAGTTTGTGAGGGCCCAAGAGCCTTCCTTTGGAGGAAGAAGGGACTCATAGTCCCCTTTCTTCATTGTGCTTTGATTTCATCAATTGATCAGCCTAAAAACATTGGTGATATTGGTTTTTTTGTGTTTGTTATTTCCTTATCCATATGCTCATGATTTTAGTTTGTATTAGTTTAATTCTTGCTTATAGTTTTGTTTTTATTTCTCTAACCCTTTCCTCTACAGCTGTCATGTTGAACAAGACCCAACTGGGCATGTAAGCACCCTTGATTTGCTCACCAAGGTGACGAAGAGGGTGCAAACACTAGGGTTTAGGTTTTCTGGGCAAGTCCTATGATGTAGGAGATAAGTTATTTTCTCATACCAAGACTCTTTCACTAGGGAGACATATGAAGCTTCACCAAACCATAATGCCAATTCATTCTCCCATTTGGGGTCTTCATTTACTTGGTCCTGGGCTTCAGCTTCCAGTTTGCATAACCCTTGTCCCTTAACCAATTTAGCAGGTTTTATATCTAGATCAAATTCTTAGATTACCACCATCCAATTTCCTCTTCTTTCCCCCATCTCCTATTGAGTGAATAAGGATCAGACTGCAGGGTGAGGCACTATGACTTTAGTATGATTCTTCAGGATGTAAGATCTGAAGTGTTTCACCGCGTTGTATACTGAATAAGCCTGCTTGTCTATAGTAGGGTAATTTAGTTTGGACCCTTGGAGATTAGTGCTCATGAATGATACTGGGGCCTCGTTGTTGTCATTATTCTTTTGAGTCAATACTACAACTAATGATTGGTCGGAGGTGAAAGTCTAAAGGAAGAAATATTTGCTAAAATCAGGACTTAGCAACATTGGGGCTTGAGATATCGTAGTATTATTATTACTGAAATCCTTTTTCCGTTCATCATCCCACTTAAATTCAACATCTTTACGCATCATTTTTTATAAGGGTTTGATCGTTTCAGCGAAATCGGGGGTGAATTTCCTCACAAAATTGATTTTCCCAAAGAATGATTGCATAGCTTTTTTGTTGTGGGGTAATGGAAGCTGAGCTATAGCCCTAATCCGTTCTGGGTCTATGCGAATGCCTGTTTGAGATATAATGTGGCCTAACAACTTACCTTGACACCAAAAATAGTTTTCTTAGGGTTTAAGGATATACCGTATTTCCTACACCTTTCAAAAATCTGGGTTAAATGTCAGATGTGATATTCTCTGTTCTTTGAATACACAGTCACATCATCCAGATAGACTACTACACATTTGTTGACTAGTCCTCGAAACACTACATCCATGGCCCTCTGGAAGGTTTCCCCTGCATTGATTAACCCAAAGGGCATGCATTTATAAGTGAAGATTCCCCACTTGGTTCATAAGGTAGTTTTCAAGTGATCTTCTGAGAAACCGTCTAGTAGGGAGAAAATCTCAGAGCCTGACACAGTTTGCAAAAGTTGCTCCATTGGTGGGATTGGGTAGTTGTTCTTTTCTAAAGCTCTGTTGAGGTTTCTGAAATCTACACATAGGCAGATATCCGCAGAATTTTTCCTCACAGGAACCAAATTTTCTACCCATGCAGAGTGTCTAACTTGGAAGATAATTTTGGCATCTAATAGTTTCTTTAACTCCTAACACATGAGAGGTTTCAGGGATGGGTGGTACTTCCATAGCTTCTGTTGGAAGGGTTTCACTTCAGGTTTTAATGGGATAGTGTGTTGAATGATATGGGTATAATATGTTTTAAGATCTCGGTAGGACCAAGCAAAAACATCTTGATATTGTCTGAGAAGTTTGAGATAATCCTTCCTTTCCTCTTTAGATATTGTCTTGCCGAGATTTATATTCTTGGGGTTTTTTGGGGTTCCTAGATTTATAGTTTCGTGCATGGGACAAGAACTCCCCGTCTTTGTGTTATTTGACCCTTTAAATCTTTCCCTTAGGTCAAAAAGGTTTTCTAAAATGGCTATTCCCTTCGGTATCGTGTGAGACCTTGGTTTGTCAGTTGGTTGATCTGTCTGAGGATCGGTTTCTGCTGATTGTTCTTGGAATACTTCATCATCAATAGCCAAGTCTTTAAAATTATCCTGATTGGTCAAAAAGTTTATGATCTGTTCATATCCTTCAAATACCTTCCAATTAGAAATATTGTTGGGCACCGACGGTTTGTAGAGTAGCTCCACAATGAACCATGAGGCTTCATAGTATTCTAGAGGTCATATCCTTGAGGTAGCGATGGCCAGAGAATCAACAAGAATGTTCTTTGTTCTGGGGATCACTGAAATGTTGAAGGCTTCAAAATGATCTGTTATCCTGTGCACTTCCTATTGGTAATTCCTCAAGTGTGGAGAGTTTCCATGTATAGTGTTCCTTACTTGTCTGACGATGATTTCATAATCTTCGAAAACCTTCAATTCTTTAACACTTATGTCTATGGATTTCTTTAGCCCTTGTACTAGAGCTTCATACTCAGCGATGTTGTTTGTGCACTCAAATTCTAGTCTACAGGACATGAAATATCATTTACCTTTTGGATCAATGAGGATGCATCCTTCCCCTGACCCTTCTTGCGATTTAGATCCATCAAAGTATAAGGTCCAAATGGGTGAGAAAAAGTTGTCAGTTTCCCTTTTTCTACCACTTTCCTCCTTTCCTCCAACTTGTTCCCTAATTTCTAGCGTAGGTCCTTGACGGAAGAGGGTTTCCTCTGTTTCTGTTGGCAAGTTTTATTGAAAAATCATTTTGGAGTTTTGAGTAAGAGGGACATCAGATGAGAGGGGGGAGAAATTCCCAAAATCGAAGTAACATGAATAATTTCCTAGCATGGGGAAATCTACTGATGAGGTTTCATTAAGGGTTTCTAAGTCGGTGACAATATGTTTTAGATACCTTTCCCTATCGATCCTGATCATATTTGGGTGTCCTTTTAATGGCAACTAAAGGTGAGCCTAGTCTATACTAAAGTATCTGTTTAACCTCTTAGACCAATCTCGACTCAATAACAATCCATAAGCTTCTATGATATATATGAAAATGATGTCAATTACTTGCACAAATTTAGGGTGTTTTTCTATTCTAATCATTACATCTTTGAGTTCTCCCATGACCTTCACTCGGGTTCTGTCTAGTTTTATTACATGTTTATCTCTTTTGAGAGGGACCGCGTTATATTTTTTGCAAATAGACAATGGCATAACATTGGAGGATGCTCCTGAGTCAACCAAACAATTATGGAGGTTTCTGTTGAAGACTTCAAACGTCAAAAGGAATGGTGGGACAAAAGGTTTTCCCTTCTTGTCTTCAGAGTAGGCGTTCACAGTTGGTTTATTCCTTAGATCTATGGGAGTTAGATTTACTCCTTGGTTAGTGCTCATTGTAGGGTTTTCGACTGATTTCAATGCTTGTAACATAAAGTACTTTTGCTGAGGGATTCTACATATGTTCATGACCGATATATTTGCTTTCAACTTTTTCAAGCCTTCTACTATGTTGTAGTATAGCTTGGGCGATTATCGTGTATGAATGTTTATAGGATTTCTTCGGGGGACAAAAGGTTCTTTTGGGTGATCGGGAGATTTTTTCCTCCCGAAGTTTGGGCAGTAGTAAGATCGTTCGAGATAAGTTGACCCCTACTTTGTGTTTTCACAACCAAGACCTCTGCGGGTGGTTATTGAACCTCAAATAAGTCATTGGAAGGCATTGGTAGGTAAGGGTCCGATATCAGCATGGCTATTTCTTCTGGTGGATCAATTTCTTGATCAACAATATTCATATATGATCCTATTGATTGTTCGGTGAGGAAAACTTCATCTAGAAACCAGTTGGACATCAAATTCATGGCATGCAGCCATTGTGGGTAGTCTCTTTCAGAGTGTTTCTCTTGGTGATAAGTACAGAAAGAGTCGGAGGATACATTTCTCAGATCGATGTTTAAGTTGGCTAGGGGAGGTTCAATCGTTTTGAACGGTTGATTTATTTTGAAAAACGGTTTATATGGTCTCTGGACTTGGTTTCCTTCCCCTGCACTTCTTTTCATGTCTATGATCGCGTTTGACAACTTCTTGACCATGCATTGTAGGTATTCTATGTCCCCACTTCCCTTTTAGGGACCTTGTTCTATTTGTTTCCCTAGGGGTCTAGTCAACGGTAGTCCTCTCCTAGGAGGAGGTTGAACTTCTTTCTTAACTAATGAGACCTGGCCTTATTTACATCCCTTCATTTGAAATTCTATCATTTTGGATTCTTAAAAAAATTCAGCTAAGGTTGCTTTGGCAGCCCTCTTCACAAACATGGAAATACAAGTTGGGAGAGCGTTAGCATATACTTCGATTTGCAACTCCTGAGTGGGTTTAGCTTCAGCTTGGAATTTGTTTAAGATAGTGGTGAATATTTGATTGAAGTCTTTAACCTTCTCCTTTGAACTCATGGTAGCGATGAACAATTCGACCATCAAAGCTCCTGTAGTGGTTTCTTCTGCAAATTTATCTAGAAAATCCTTTTGAAACTTCGTCCAACTAGTTATGGATCCTGCAGGTAAGTTAAAATACCAAGTGGAGGATAAATTATCGAAAGTGTAGGGGAATAGCCTACATACCATGTCTTCATGTTGGACATTCATCAGTTTGATAGCTAGTATGAATTTTTTGATATGGTCTTCAGGAAATCCCGAGGTTTCAGGATCAAATTTAGGGAGTAACTTTTCTGGATTGTGGGGAAGGTTTTGTACTCGTCTAGGGATGGAAAAAGCATCTATGACCAACCAAGGTTGATTATTATGAGGTGGGTTTCCCCTTTCTTCATTATGATCATTGTTATATTCCATGTCTTCCGATCCTGAAACTGAGTGTTTTGAGTTAAACCCTACCTCTTCAGAAAAATCGTCGGGCTCGGAGAAGTTGTCGACTGGTGTTTTAGGGATTAGATTAAGAGGATGTTCTATTTCGGTGAGGGAAAAATCTATCAGGTATTCTACTGTGTGGACAAAAACCCGGCCGGGGGACTCAAACACTGGTCTGCTTATTTTGTTTCTTTGAGGAAGTAACGGAGCTAAGGCAAACACACCGATATGTCGGGCGTAAGATCTTTTGATTCTTCTAAATTGGTTCAATTCCTCCTGAGGAAGAGCGTAAGGCATATCAAGGAATAGATGTTCTTCCTCTTGCTGGGGTGAGTTACTCATTTCAAGAATACTCAGTGTGTGTGGGATGTCTTGGGAATGACTAGCCATGCATGTGGCCTGTTTTGAATCTACATGCTATGTGAAAGATTTTATAAAAATATTGTCAGCCATTCATTATTTAGGCCCTCCTTCTAGTGCCAATTCTGTTAAGGGGTCCTAAATCCCTTAAACTCAATAGTAGGAACCAAACCCGCCACCGAGGCCCAATTAGACTTTGCAACGTTTAATTGTGGAATGGTTCTCCAGATCTTGTGATTCGACCGATTAATCGATGGGATTTACGTTTTCTTGTGAAAGCTCCTCCTTCAGTTCAGATGTTCTCTTTTTTGTATTTTCTCTTATAGGTGGGACCGATACAAGATAAAAGATGGTATAAACCAACTAGGTAACAAAGTGGGAAATCTTAAATACTGGAGAAGGATGATCTTTGGATAACCCTTTCACTCTAGCATGCAAACAATGATTCTCTACAACAAGACTAGTACTAATACATTAACCTGTTGGTGTTCCAATTATTGACTGAGGTACGATTATCAGAAGAAAACATACATGCAATAAACGATGGCAAGAAAAATAGTTTCCTTAACTCTAATCATCAATCACATACTAACACACCAATTTAATTTTCATCATTAAAGACAAGAACTATAAAAATATTGAATCATATAACTTATCAACAAATTCAGAAGTTCTACTCGTTGCAACATCCATTCATGAGATAAAATCAGAAATAATTCCTTTTCAGATCCAATCATACATGCTTTTGATGAAAAACACAAATTTGTCTCTGGTCCTAAAGATGACTTCTCAATTAAGGTAGCTCCGAAATAGTTCTTTACAAATCCAAAAATGAGGGTCTTTGCAACAACCATCGACCCCTACTAACAGGTCGATCCTATTATTTATAACGTATTATTAACTAAAAATAACTATTAAAAGAGTAGCTAAGTAAAACAAAAACTCACCACATGGCGCTTTCATCTCTTAGTCTTCTAAGAGTCATAAAATGAACTCACTTGAGTGGATGACTCTTCTTGTACTATGAGAATTTGAAGAAGAGATCCTCTCATGTGTTAGCATACATGAATCTATGTTGTTCCATTGGGACCAAAAGGATATCTCTTATCTCTACTGCTTGTGCCTGATACTTGACTATTCTGGCACTTAACTGCTGCAACATGGTTCGAGCTTTGATCGGGTGTTCCATGAACTACTGCACTTGTCCTGGTGCCATGTTTGCCACCTTCACTACCTCCGAACCCCATGATGAGTCTTGTTTGGCATGTAATTTGACTATGTCTCGCAAGTCGACAAAGTCCTCCAGTGTGACGAATTAAGGGAGACCAATGTATCTCATCACCTGGTTGATCTTGGCCCAACTCTTTTCGCACTCGACCCATTTATATTGGATTTCCTAATGAGGTTTTTGAGCCATTGTTACCCAATATTCAATTGACTTCTTTATACGATCGATGCCACTTTCCCTTAGTACCCGGATGTCATGCTCTTCGGCATCTTGGCCCTGTTGAACCGTGTTGATGTAGTCGATCCTTTCCATGGCTTGGTGCACTTCCTCATACCACCTTTCCATATCCTTGCATGTCACCATCACCATGAGGGTGTCTTCTTGAAGCTCGACTATCCTTGCAGTGAATAGGTGCCGCTCATCTGTAAATTTACCGTAGGCCTCCTGGAATTTGCTTCTCAAGAACACCGCGGCCTGTGTGGTGTCTTGGTAATATTTCTCTAAGAGGCGTAGATGTTCCAATTACTTCAACATAAAAACCAAATCCTCTTCATCCCTTTTTGCTCTGTCCAGGGTGGCATATGTGATTTCCATCCTTGCACCGATAAGCTCAGATATCTTGGCATGCTCTATGTTCATCAAATTTTCCTCTGTGGTGATGAGGATGGAGTGATCTAGAGTAATCATCCTCTTCTTGGTGGTTCTCTTCATGATATCTTTCCTTTTCCGATCATAGGAGATGGCATGTATATCAACAAATTCATCCACGGGTTCGAGGATTTGTTGATCTCCCCAGGTAAGTATATTTCCCAGACTTCCGACGATGTATATCTATTCAAGAATGGGTTCTTGAATCTCTTCCATGTTTTATGAAGGTCCTACCTCTGGTTTTTTCCTGTCGGGAGGTTGATTACCGGTTGAAATTGAAGCATTAGGGATAGGCTCGATACTTACTTGATAATCAATTATTGAGATGCTGATTTCCTGTCGTGGAACTTCTTCCTTTTGTTCACCTGACCCTGGCTCATCCGTCAGACTATCCATTTGGGTCTCCGATACATCGAGTATTTTAGTGTCTAAGACACTTTCGACCTCCTGTTCATTCTGTGGAAGGCCCTGAATTTGAACATCGGGAGCTGGGGAAGATGCCTTCTTGGGATCCTTTTTTTCTGTGATTTGCATCGGAGTCACCAGGGATACCTCTAAAATTTCCTCATCATCATAGATTGTTATCAAGTAGTGGAGGGAGTTTGGTGCACTTTCTCTACCTAATGTTCTTGCTATCTCTGGCTGAGCTGAAATGTCCCCTGGTGATTCGGCCTGTGGCATTGTAATTTCAAGGTTATCTAACCTGACGATTTTGTCTATTTGTATTATCTCAGGGCCACTTGGACCTGTTCAGTTTTCATCTGGGTTGTTGACAGGAGCCCTTTTCATTCCTACAAGGTCTGAGTCATCCTGAAACTGATCAATTACTCGCTGTGCTTGTTCTATAATGAGAAATCCCCTCGCCCGTGCATCCCATGTCATAGGAAATCCCTTATCCTGCACCGGAGCCACCAGGGGAACCTCTGTTGCCTTTGTTGCTTTGATTTCTTCCCTGGCTCTGAGGGACTCTTGAGATGACTTCTCTATTGTCTTCACCTGTTCATCCGGGATCATGGTACTAAACCTGGTCATTTTGGGGTCGACCATCCTTGTTACCACCTCGTCCCAGTCCTGGGCATTTTCTGTGAAGACTTCATCTTCGAATTTGTCATGGGCGTACGACCAGCAGGACGACACTTGTGAAGCATGTTGCAATACTAGGCCCTTTGGATCGTGCTTGAGGAATCGACCTATATTTAATCTAAACTTGAGATGGATAAACCCTTCTTGTTTGTCTTGAGCAGTGTCTTTTACCAAGTAGAAACCCACATGGAAACCATAGGGTATGAACACCCTCTTCTTGTCCTTGACCAGGGTGGCATTGTAGCCTTGCAAGATGGTTTGATAGCATATTTATCCTACTACAATATGATATGAGACATGAGCTGGTAGGAGATGTCGTCCTCTGGTGGCCCCGAACACCTTGATGTAGGTGTCGTGCTCGTCCAGGTACCAGTGTCCTACCTTGGATATCATTTTCTTCGCTGTAACCGATAGTCTCGGGCATTCCTTATTAAAAAGAATAAAATAAATTCATGCGATGAATTCATCGCAGATGAGGGAGTAAGACTTTTTATACCCGTTCTCCCATATCACACTAAAATAGACATGGATCGGGAGCTCTACGACATGCTAAATCAGATTCATACCGACGAAGATGTTTTTGCCGCACATGACATCAAGCAAATATGAAGCCATGTAGAAAGCTAGTGTCTCTCCTTCCTTTGGCATCTGATCCTGTTGTATACAGATGCTTAGTTGTTTAGAAATTATCGCTCCCCAATTGAAACTGGTCCCAAAGATCGCCATTGTGTAAGCCAAGGGAATCCACGCCTATGAAAATCTGGAGCAGTCCTTCTCTCCATATAATCGACAGATGAGTGCCATCAAATAGATGTATGGCTCCCTCAAATTGGTCATCCTGTACCAGCCAGTGCTTCGGTTGGTGTACTTCTTATCCTCCCTCCACCATGAGGCCATTACCCATCTGGCATCGTGGCATTCGTAGAACTTCACCATGAATTTTGTGTTTAGCCACTCCTCGGGATCTCTAAGCTTGTAGTATTTCTGAACTTCTATCGACAGGAACACCCTGACATACCCACCATTGTCATATTTGATTAAACATTTATGTGTGTTTGTGTGGTCGATGAGCCATTTCAAAACTTCAATACAGGGAAAAACAAGGGTTTTGCTTGCCACCATGTGCAAGTACGACCGTCGGATGTTCAGGAACACTTTGTCATTGAGCGCTCTTACATCTAGATCATTGTGTGGCAGGGATGATTTTAAGGATGGAAATTTATTTTAAAATGTAGAAACCTTGGCGAATCTTACTAATCCTTCATATGCCAACTATAAATGATTGGCGATATTTTTGTAAAAATATTCAAATTTCTAAGGATTTTATATAGTTT
>ML789481.1:153456-181817 GCA_009831015.1 Picea engelmannii | reverse complement strand
AGTGTTATCACAATGAATTGGGATCGGTGCAGTGTATTTTACCTCCAAATCTGCAAGTGTCTGAATCATCCATAATACCTGAGTGCAACAGGTAGCAGCAGCAATGTACTATGCCTCTGTGATTGATAAAGAAATGGAACCTTTCTTTTTACTAAGCCAGGCTACTAAGGAGTCACCCAGGAAGAATGCTCCTCCACTGGTGCTTTTTCTCTTATCAACACAGTTTGCCCAATCTGCATCTGAATAAGCAGTCAGCTGAAGATTTTGATTTCTGGGATACCACAGACCATAAGTCATTGTTTCTTTCAAATACCTGAATATCCTTTTGACATCTTGCAAATGACTCTGTTTAGGTGTAGCCTGATATCTTCCTACCATTCCTACAACATGCATTATGTCTGGGCGAGATGCTGTGATGTACAATAGGCTTCCTATCATTGATCGATATGAGCTTTGATTAACATCAGGTGAATCATCATCCTTGCTTAATTTACATCTAGTTACCATAGGTGTACCCACAGGTTTAGAATCTTCCATTTGAAACCTTTTCAACATTTCTCTTAGATGTTTTTCTTGAGAAATGAACATCCCTTCATGCCTCTGAGTAATTTGCAGACCAAGAAAAAATGACAGTTCTCCTATCATAGACATTTCAAATTCAGACTCCATGGCAGAAGCAAACCATTGTACCAATGAATCCTTATTACATCCAAAGATGATGTCATCTACATAGACCAGTACGATGAGCAAATTATTATCCTCTGTTTTAATATACAGAGTGTTGTCAGTTATTCCTCTCTTGAACCCTTTGTCTTTGAGATACATATCCATCCTGTGATGCTAGGCTCGAGGGTCTTGTTTTAAACCATATAAAACTTTCTTCAGCTTGCATACTAAGTCAGGGTTGTCAGACAATTTGAAACTCTCTGGTTGTTCTATATATACTTCTTCACTTAAATCTCCATTTAGAAAGGCTGACTTGAAATCCATTTGGTAGACTTTAAACCTTTTATGACAAGCATAGGCAAGAAACATTTTGATAGCTTCTAATCTTGCTACGGGCGCAAATATTTCACCAAAATCCAATCCTTCTATCTGAGCATAGCCTTAATAGACTAACCTTTCTTTTTTCCTGATAACTTGTCCTTGCTCATTCAATTTATTCTTAAATATCCATTTCGAGCCAATGACGTTTTTACCTTCAGGTCTTTGAACCATCTCTCATGTATTGTTTTTCTCAATCTAATCAAGTTCATCATTCATTGCTTTAACCCAGTGATCATCTTTGTTGGATTCATTGAAATTCTTGGGTTCCAACATGGATATGAGATCTATATGAGATTTTTTGGTGGTTTTGATTAACTTTCTCCTGGTTTGTACATCTTTGTCTTTTTCTCCAATTATCTGAATTGCAGGATGATTCTTTTGAATGATTCTGGAGGAGGAATTTCTAGTTGACTGCTGATTTGAGTCTGTCTGAGTGTCTGAGTCTTCATCTGATTCAGAGTCTTCGTTTTCTGATTCTTGGACCTGTTCATCTTCAGCTTTAGTTGTGTCTTCGGTAGAAGGCTCATTACTGTATACCTCTCTTGCTGGGATTCCTTCATCAATTTTTACATCAATATAGTCAACCATTTTATGTAGCCTCTTATTATAGAATCTATGTCCTTTACTGTTTGTAGCATACCCTAAGAATATACCTTCATCAACCCTGTCATCATATTTTTCGAGGTTCTCATCATTATTCTTTATGTAGCATTTACTCCCAAAGACTCTGAAGTGTCTGATTGAGGCAGGTCTTCCAAACCATAATTCATAAGGTGTCTTGTCACTTTGTGGTCTGAGGTGGGATTTATTAAGCACATGGATTGATGTGTGTCTTGCTTCTACCTAGTAGGTTTGACCAATGTTCTTCTCATTCATCATTGACTTGGCCATTTCCTGCACTGTTCTGTTTTGCCTCTCAACAACTCCATTTTGTTGTGGAGTTCTTGGGATTGTGTATTCTCTCTTGATCCCATGTTCATCACAAAATTCCTTGAAGTCTCTTGACATAAACTCTCCTCCTCAATCTGATCTTACTGCCTTTAACCTCTTGCCTATTTGAGTCTTTGTTAAAGCCTTAAATATTTTAAACTTCCCAAATGCTTCAACTTTTTCTTTGAGAAAGGCAACCCAAGTAAGTCTGGAGTAATCATCGATAATCAACATGAAGTAGTTTTCTTTCCTTGTGCCTTCCTATCTTGATGGTCCACATAAATCCATATGAACTAGTTGGAGTGGTTTCTCTGTTGAAGTAAAGCTCTTGGACTTAAACTGTGTCCTGTTTTGCTTCCCTACTTGACAGGGTTTACACATTGAATATTGGGGCTTTGATATTCTCTGAAGATCTTTTACTATCTCGAGGTTTTTGAGTTTGATTAAGTGGTCAAAGTTTAGATGTCCAAGTCTCCTATTCCATAACCATTTTTCATCATGTTTGCTTAGATGGAATTCTTCTCTATTTTCTTTCAGCACATATACATTATTTTTTGTCCTTATGCCTTTGGCCACCACTTGTCCTGAGTTTACAGACTTCATCTTGCAGTCCTTGGACGTGAACAACACTTTGCATCCTCTGTCACACATTTGACTTACACTGAGCAAATTATCTTTCATCCCATCCACAAGTAGAACATCTTGGGATTTTCCTTTTCCATTACTTAAGCTCACCATCCCTTTTCCCTTTATTTTCCCTGGAGCATCATTTCCAAAGGTTATGTTTCCTGATTTTCTTTCACTTAGAGATAGAAACTTGCCTTTGTCTCCCATCATGTGTTTGGAGCATCCACTGTCGATATACCAACGGTTCACTTTTCTTTGAGCGGACAACACTAATCCACACTTGTCACTTTCCTTCTTCTTCCAAAACTTGACATTTTTAGCAGGAGATTTCAAATTTGGTTCATATTCCCTTAAACGGTAGTCAATAGATTTGTGTCCATAGTTATGACATATGTATCATTCAATCTCATTGTTCAATAGGTCAAACTTATTGGTGCAACGTTGTCTACTCATTGACTGTTGAATATTTCTTGAACTCTTTAGTTGCATTTCCCTGGACTTAATTTGGCAGTTGGAAATCAGTGAAGGTTTGTTACTTGGCTGCATCATTCTTTGTTGTGGCAAGTATTTATTCCTTTGAAATCTTAATTGCTCATGTCTAATTCTTATGGAACAATTTACAGCTTTGTGACCAAAGTTAGCACAGTATAAACAATAGCCATATAATAATTCTTTGTACATGGAAAATGGTTGTCTTCTTTGAGCAAATCGATTTCTTCCAGACTGATGACATCGTTCAGCAGTGAGTACATTACTTCTTTGTTCTACAGATTCAGATCTGGCATCTTTTTCCTTACTCGACCTGGGGGACTGATTGTCTTCCTTTGTTTTTGAAGGATTGTTATTGTCATTAGTTGTACTTTTGACATACTTGATGAGTTCTTCATTTCCTGGATTACCCCTGCTTGATCCCTCTTCATACCCCAAGTCAGTTTTCATCTTTGGATTCCTTTGTTGATTTATAATGGTGGCCAATCCTTCTGATTCTTTGATACTTGATAGATTCTGATTATACAAGGCTTGAAACTTCTCCATTTATTTCCTCATTTTCACTACTTCTTGTTTTAATGCTTCACATCTTACCTTCTTTTTTGATAGCTGCTGTTTCAAAATCTCTTCAATTTTCTTTGCCTCTTCCAATTCTACTTTTAGTAGGACAATGTATTCATCAGGTTCTTTACTGTCTTTCTCAAACTGTATCAACAATTGTCTTTGCTTTCTGTTCTTGATTCTTAGTCTGTCAATCTCTTCTAGTGCACTGATTAGTTCTCCTTCCATGTCAACCACAACTTCTTCTTCATCACTTCATGTGATTTTATTATCATAATCCTCTTTGGCCATAAGTATGAATTCATTTAGTTTATCTTCAATAGAGGAGTCATTTTCTTCATCATCTGAAGGATCGTCATCATTGTTTATGCACAGACTTTTCTTCTTAAAGTTTTTCTCTTTAAAGAAATTTTTGTATTTGTACTTCTCCTCAGCATCACATGTCTGATCCTTTCCTTTGTCGGGACATTTATTTGCAAAATGACCTATCCTACCACAGTTGAAACATTTGAAGGGCAGTTTACCTTTGTATTTTCTTGATCACTTCTTCAGTCTCTTCACAAATTTTGCTTCAATTTCATTGGGCTTAGAATCCTCATTCTTGTCTGCTTTAAATGATGCTTCTCTAGAGGTAGGTTTATATTTAACTATTCTCATTTCATATGCAATCAATGTTCCTAGAAGTTGATCAAACCCCAAGGTTTTTAGATCATTAAGTTCTTCTGTAGCAGATACCTTCGGGTTGACCCTATCTGGGAGAGATCTCAAGATTTTATGAACTAAAGAAGGTTCATCAATTGTTTCACCAAGTGCCTTCATTTCATTTACCATTTCTTCTACTCTTAGAAAGTATTTTCCAACAATTTCATCTTCCTTCATCTTCAGCTGTTCAAACTGTATTCTGTAGGTTTGAAGCTTTGCATCCTTTACTTTCTCATTACCCTCATAGTTGCTAATGAGTTTGTCCCACATTTCTTTGGCAGTTCCTAGGTGCATAACTTTTACGAATTCTTCTTCTGCAAGCCCACTCAAGATAACATTCATAGCCTTAACATTGAAGCTAAATTCTAGTTTGTCATCCTTATTAGCTAGCACAACTGGCTTTACATAACCAATATCTACCACATCCCAGACATCTGCACCTAACGACATTACGTAGGTTCTCATTCTAACTTTCTAGAAGACAAATTTTGTTCCATTGAATAGAGGGGCCTTATTGGTTGAATTTACTTCATGGCTTGACATGTTTAAGCTCTGGGATCTACCCTTAGATATAAGGGGCTAGCTATGATACCAATTGTTGAACAAATGAGAGGGGGGGTGAATCAATTGTTCCCGTGCTTAAACATTTATGCTTCTTTTAAAATATTTACAAGGCACTCAATGATGATCACAATAATGCAGGGAAATGAACAATGGCACATTCAACATCGGTCACATAGATGAGAAACACAGAGACAGATATTTCCCAAGGAAACCCATACAGGGGCAAAACCTCTTCTTCTTTATATGATAAGTATTATTTACATTCTTTACATTATCATACATTTGAGCACCAACTCATTGTGAGGCTACAACCTCTGTTTTGCAAGATGCAACTTGCTGAGAGCACCAATTCTCTGTTTTTCTCTAGCACCTACTAGAAGGAAGCACCAACTCCCTAGTTTCTTGAGCACCAACTAGAAGGAAGCACCAACTCCCTGTTTTCTCTAGCACCAACTAGAAGGAAGCACCAACTCCCTGTGTTCAAGCCCCCACTTGAACCTCTGAGGACACCAATCCTCCCTAGCACCTTCCAACCTCCCTGGATTATGAATATGAAATACTAAAACATATTACAATAATATAGTATTCAATAACAGCTTACCAGTGTCATCATTGTTCTTCAAGATTTTGCTACTCAGACTTCCTTGCTGTCTTCCAGCATGCATCCGCTGCCCATTCTGTTATTCTACTTTTATGCTCTGTGCGCCATGTCCATTCGCTGCACAATTATTCTTCTGTTCTTTTCAACTTCTGTACTCCGATCCTTATTCATGCCTAAATCACCTTCAAAAACATCCACAACAACCCCATCAACAACAACAACCCCATATCTTCTTTGTACTGTGTATTTATAGCTTTTGTGCACCTTGTGCATGCAATGCACGCAATCCCTCTGCATACTCACACTGCACCGATATCCTCCACAACTCGAGTGCTATGTCTGATCATCATCGTGACTCTTCATCTTCTCTGGCCATTTTTCCACTTGTTCAACATCACTGTATGTTATGTTGAGATTCCTCAGCCTCTTTGGCAGTTGAGACTCTTCGTCTTCTCTGTGACAGTCGAGCTCACCTTCTCTGTTCCAGTTACAAGCTTCAATGCTCATCCAATTGTCAATCGTGTCCATGAGCATCTTCATCCCTCTTGAAGATTCCCAGAGACTCTTCATCTCCTCTGTCAATCACCTTGAAGTGTCTTCGAGTCCTCTGGCAGACACCATCAATGGTTTTGGCAGTTACACTGTGACGTGCAACAATAGACCTCCGATCTCCTTCAGTTTCATCTCCACCGTTGGATTGGCTGTGATTTATGTGTTTCGCACTTTCGCAATTCAGATATTCTGTGATGAGGCATCCTAACTCTTCATGTTGCGAGCTTCGAAAAGGAGCTTGGATGCTCTAGCTCCCTCCTCTACGTGACCACGGGTGGTGACCACTGGTTATAGCGATATTTCACCTTTTCGGTATTTCGGCATTCGTATGATCCCATGTTTTGACACTCCCAAACGCGATCCCTGAAATTTCGAGGTGGAGCTTATCTGCACTAGGTCCTTCCTCCACATGACCATACGCAGTGACCACAGGCTGCGCTATAAGGCACTGTGAACTTATGGTCTTCATCGACCCTGATCGATGGTCCACAATCTCGATGAATCAATGGTCTAGATATTTTCGCGATCTCACATCTCGTGGTTCCTTAGATGTGGGTTCTTGTCACTCCAAATTGCGATACGCGAAGCTCTGATATGGAGTTTAGATCAACGGTCCAGAACTCTTGGTGATCTGACGGTCTAGATCTTATCGTGAGTTTGCATCTCGCGATTCTTGAGATGGAGGTCCTTGTCACTCCAAGTTGTAATAAGCGAAACTCTGAAATGGAGTCAATGGTCCAGATCACACCTTGATCTAACGGCTGCGATTAAATCGTGATTTCGCATATCGCGATTTCAATGGTCATATTTCTTGCCTCTCCAAGTTGTGAGTCACGAAACTCTAAAATGGAGTCTCGGATCAACAGTCCTGATCAACACTTGATCTGATGGTCATTGGGAATTGTAAATGAGATCCAACGATCAGAAATGCTACTTCTCCTCTCGATCTTACTTTGTTCTTCTTACTCTGATCTTTCCAT
The DNA here is from genome assembly GCA_009831015.1 of Picea engelmannii. Lineage (NCBI taxonomy): Eukaryota > Viridiplantae > Streptophyta > Pinopsida > Pinales > Pinaceae > Picea > Picea engelmannii. Next base: position 174,764 of record ML789481.1, on the reverse strand, counting down.
CGCCGATCTTTGTCATCGCTGATCTTTGCCATCGTTGATCTTTGTCATCGCTGATCTTTTCCATCGTTGTTCTTGTCATCGCTGATCTTTTCCATTGTTGTTCTTGTCATCACTGATCTTTGCCATTGCTATTCTTGCCATCAATGATCTTTGTCATCATTGATCTTTGCCATCGTTGTTCTTCTCATCGTTGATCTTTGCCATCACTGTTCTTGTCATCGCTGATCTTTGTCATCTCTGTTCTTTCCATCAATGATCTTTGTCATCGTTGATCTTTGCCATCGCTGTTCTTGCCATCAATGACAAGCTTGCTCCCAACTGTAAACCTTCCATCAATTAATGATAAACCTATCAAGTGCTTTTCTTCGGATTAGCTTCCTCGAAAAAGTCCCGATGACGAAAACACATCGAGGATCGAAAATCGGGAATATCTTTAGCGTGGTCATAATGTTTGTTGCGATCCTTTTAGGATTTCCCCAATTATGATAAGTGCGTCGGGCATCGACTATCAATGATATCTTTCCTTTCTTTGTTAACGTCTATTTCCCTCATCTTTTATCGATGTCGAAGGGGAATCGAATATCGACGATATCCTTATGCAAGACTTGTCACAAAACAACAAATTTCTTTTGTCGATACCGATGAAGATCGATGCTCGATGACTGAGGTTTCCTGAGTGGTTCTTTTCCTTTTTTGAATTCCTTCCGATGTCAAATTTGAGTGCGTCGGGTGAAGTGTTTTGGCTGTCGACTCTTCATTCAAGTGTTAAGGCCTTTTAAGTCATGGGGTTTCATAAGTTCAAACAAACCTAAATAGGTGATGAGAGTCATGAGAATAAGTAAAGACAAAAAATTTCTCAAAATGAAGTTGAATCAGACAGTTCAAAAGATCAAGTGGTACCCAAAAGCAAAATTTGAAAGAGGCTTTTTAGGGTATGTTGAGTGCTCAACAACTGGACAACAAGTTTTTCTTCAATGATAAAGGGAGTTGGCCTCAAAGTTCGAAGTGTATGATCCTGGCCAAATATACTAGTTCTTGGGATTAGAGGTGTGATAGAGATCAGATGAGATCTTCCTAAGTCCAGGGATACCGATGAGATTCAATACGATGGAATGCAATTCCATGGCTACACCTATGGAGACACATATGAATAAGTTGAGTGATTTTTCTTTAGATTCATATTTGGTGGATCCCACGATGTACATGAAGTGGATTAGATCCTTGATAATTTCTTTGCGGTGAGCACTAATGAGCCAGTATTTGGTTTAAACCAAGGCAGTTCCATTGGGTTGCAATGAAGCATGTGTTGAGGAACCAATATGGTACAATTGGATATGGTTTGTATCAAGTGGTGAAGTGAGGCTACAAGGATATATAGATTTCGATTGGGCAGGGTGTGATGTATATAGATTGAGCACCTCAGGGTGCTTCTTCAGCTTGGGATCGGTTACGATTTCTAGGATAAGCAGGAAGCATGATTCTGTAGCACTCAGTACAACAAAGACATAGTATATCGCAACTAGTGTTGCAAGTCGTGAAGCAGTGTGGCTTTGGAAGCTTCTTGCAGAACTTCATCCGAGACATGGTATAGAAGGGAGCGATGAAGCTTCAACACATATCCACAAATGAGTAGATAGTGAACATTCTCACCAAGATTCTATCCAGACTGATGTTTGTTTACTTTAGGGACAATCTTGGCATGATGCAAAATTTCTCCCTCGCTAAGAGGGAGTGTTGATGTTTTGCAACATCGTGAAACATTCTCCCGAGATTGGTCATGGTGATTTGACTAGTGGAGAATGGCCTTGGCGTAGTCTTCGATGGACATAAGACTTGAGGTGCTGATGTTTCTTTAGGAGGAAACATTGGGAAAACATTCACTCATAGGGGTGTACCTATGGTGAATGACTTAGGTGTAGTCTTCAAAGGACATAAGACTTGAGGTGCTAGTGTTCCTCCAGTGTGTGGTAGCATCGAGCTAACATTCACCCACAGGGGTGTACCTATGGTGAATGGTCCTAGTAAGAATCAGGTGGACCTTCTTCTAGATTGGGCTATAGACCAAGGGAGATAGGATACATTTATCATAAGGGTGTACTTGTGGTAAATGGGCCCAGGCGTAGTCTTTTCCTTGATCATGAAAAGTGATATGGAATCGAGGTCCTTGAGGTACTTTCCACATGTCAGATAACATCGGGATGACATTCACTCATAGGGGTGTATCTTTGGTGAATGTCACTGATGTGGTCTTTGTCCTTAGTCACGGTGATTTGACAAGGACAAGTATAAGACCTGAGGTGCTAGACATAGTTGTGTGGAGATAGATCATCGACCTGACTTATGAGAAACTCTTATGTGAAAGAAGAAATCCAAGAAGACAAGGAAATGACAAGAAAACCATTGAAGAAGAATCCAAAAATCACAAGAAGAAAATAGAAGCCAAGAAGACAAGTCAAAGAACATTAAAAATATTAAAGAAACCCTAGAAAAACAGTAAATGAATTGTTGGGACAAAAGAAGAAGTCGACCCTAGAAGATGACTTAGATCACTATAAATAAAGTTTGGATCGTTTCATTATTACACATTCACTCAACTCCTTAGTTAATGCACAAGTCTAGTAGTAGTTCTAGTGCAATTGCAGTAGCAGTTCCAACGAGTTCTTCAAGGAGAATCTTAGTAGTTGTTTTTGGGGGTGCACTATCTTTGTCCAGTGATGCTCCATGATTGCGGGTTATTCCTCACACTAGGGCCCAAATTTCTACGTGCTTGTATTCTTCATTTTTCTGGTGATGTATTTGTGAACTTGGAGTAAATTTATTCTAGAGAAAAGTTTGCTAGGTTTTTCTCTTGGGTTAGGGTTTTCCTAGGATAAATATTGTGTCTATTGTGCATGATTATCTCTCTATGATTACGTTATTTCTACTACGTTTTTGTTTCAGTTGAAATTTTCAATGTGTAATTATTCTATGATAACAGTTACATTAAAATCTGTTTGAAATCATAAGGTAATAATTATCAGATCTCAAAATTAGAAAAATCAACATTCATTTGGAGTTAATATAACATTAGATTTTTTCCACCATTATTTGTGTTTGATTGTTAGATAATAGTGTTGAACCCATTGTTTTATGCTCATCTTTCGTTAATTCATAAGCTAGGGTTTAGTGTCATGCTTGCATGTAATAATCTTGTCTTATTCTTTATTTTATTTCCATTTTTTTTCTATAGCTAGAGCTAGTTACAGAAGCAAGTGGATTAGGGTTTTTTTGTAGCCCCACTCTACAAATTATCCACAATAGATTGGCGTCTTCATTGGGGATTTGTATCCATAAATATTGCTCCTAGGTTTGTGTGTGTATTTGATTTCTTCATTTTCATCGCTAGTAGGCTTAGTTATTTTGTTTTTGTTGTTGTAGAAGTTGCTTGAAAAGTGTGTTTCTATGTAAAACCCTAGGTTTTTTAGTCTTGGCCCCTGTACAATTGCCCATCCTTTTTCAACAAAGGATACATATTATTCCTTTAAAATCTATGCATGCATAACTATTAGTCATTTTTCTACACAATCGAGTGGTTTTTTTTTGTTTTTTTTTTTTTTCAATTATGTTCTTTGTTTCTAAAGTTTTACATATTCTTCCACCCTTTCCCATGGATTTATTGACTATCCGGTGTTGTTTTTCTAAAATTTTAAGAAGACATTGTATTCTTGGAAAGAAATCCATGCATTTTTAGTACTTTCCACTTTTAGGGTTATTGTTACGTGCTTGTCTTGTTTCATTTTACCATTAATTTAGAAATTTAGTTTTATTTTTATCACAATTGAGTTTCTTTAAAAGTTAAGGAAAAAATTGATAAAGAAAAAATAATTAATATCATTACCTTTCAAGTTCATTTTTCTTTCCTTATTTTCAATTCATTTTGCATGTCATTTACAAAAATTTGCATTCATTTAGATAATTTTATTGTAAGTAGGTCACACAATCTGTGCACATAATGTACATATATGGACAATTTTTTTTCATTCATTTTGGATGGTTTTGGTATCCATTTGGGTGAATTTTGGATGTCATGGGATCCTATATATTGTATTTTAATGAAATGAGAGAGTGTATTGTGTTTGAGAGAGGAGACCGTGAGAGAGTGAAGAGGAGTTTATAGTGGATGTGCCGCATGTGTTATCCCTTCATTTTGCTAGACAAAATAAATGATGGATTAACTATTTCTCCCTGGACTTAGCTCATATTGGGTAAACCACATATATATGTGTCTCTTTTTTTGGTGTTCTTCTATATTTTATTTCCACATTCATTTTGATTTTTTTTTTACTATTTCTCTACGATCACATTCCTAACAATTTTGCCTAACCTAACCTTATACCTTTCAGAAATAATCCCAAGAAACTCAATAGAATTTAATCTCAAGACTTTCTTAAAATTTTATACAATAACCTATACCACTCAAAATAACCTTAAAAATTTCAATTCTTTCATAAACATAATCTTCAAATTCAATATTTAAATTTCCCTTTTATCCATTTTTAATAATATCAATAATTTTAAAATATATTTTAATAAATTTATATAATTGAAATTTTAAATTTTTACTCTTACAATCTATTTAACATAATTATTAAATTATAAACTATTTTAATAAATTTGAAAAACTTTATCCTTTATACTTTCACTTTATACAACTTCTTGCCAAAACAAAATCAATCCTAAAGTAGGATCGTTAAACTTCTAAACATGTTAAACATGAAACATTTGTATTATCTCTTCAATCTTCCATGGTTCCATGTTCTTCACTATTTATAACTTTAATATTTATTATATATTTATATAATCTACCATTTCAATACTATTTCCACCCAATAACACAGTGAATAGATTAAAACACAGTTCAAAGAGAGTTTACTTAATCTACAAAGGATAGTGATTAGCCCTAAACGATTACTTATTACTTTTGTTCTAAACGATTTCATGTCCAAAACAAATCTATCCTAAACTTAAGATTTATGTATAAATGAAATCACTTTGTGTCCTATTAATATGAAGTTGATATCTTATGGTTGTTTTATATTATATCTTATATTCTATGGTATGGTATTTATGTGAAGTATCTTACTATGAGGGTATTTAGATGCTTTAAATTAGTTAAGATTTATAAATGAAATCACTTTGTGTTCTATTAATATGAAGTTGCTATCTTATGGTTGTTTTATATTATATGTGATATTCTATGGTATGGTATGGTATTTATGTGAAGTATCTTACTATGAGGGTATTTAGATCGCTTTAAATTAGTTAAAATTTATTTGGTTTATTGTAATAATAGGTTCACATGTTATATTTATTTACATGTTATATTTATTTAGTGTAATTTTGTATTTTATTAATTTAATATTTATAATCATGTTTTACACATCAATATCCAAGAGTTTAAATATCTCTTTGTTTTAACGACATTTGACATGTGACTTAACATCCAATGATCCATGATGGAGGGCCATTTATTGATGATCATTTTTTTGAGAGGTGTTCATGTAATTTATTTCTTTTTTGTATTAATATATTGCATTAAGCAATCATATTGGTTGGGGCCATGGACTATTTCCCACTTTGGGGGTTTAAATCATGTAAAACGTTGGTGAATTGATCCTCGATATCTATGTGTGAGCATTTTTTTAAGGTGTTTGACCCGTGTGGATATACCATGTTTTTCAAACATGGTATTAGAGATTGTATAAATGTTCATTCCTATTTTTGATTGAGATCATGAAGGACTTCTAGATTCTACTATTTTTGAGCATTTATGAGTGAAGTTAACCACTTGATTACATTTAGAGCACCATTTTAGTTAGAAACCTTTTCGTTTCAGCGGAAAAAGTCTCTATTTTCCCACGATACAATCATTTCTCTTAGATATAGAGGTATAAAGTGTTGTTTTTATGTATTTTACCTCTTTTATGCTGTGTTCATTAGTTGTTTCAATTTTTCTTATTATTACCATCTTGCTTCCTTTCCAATTTGCATATTCTCTTTGCTTTAAAACTCGTGTGATTTGAAATGGATCACTATATAATTTGTCATATATTTGTATTTTCTAAGTGGGAAAAATTAATTTATTAACTTATAAGGCCCATTTTAGGGGCATGTCGTATTTTGGTGATTTGGAGTCCTAAAAATTCTAAATCTCATTTAAGGAATCAAGCAATGTTTTTTAGGGTCAAAATTCTTTGGACCTAGTTTATACTCTCTCAACATTGTTCTACATGTCGAGATATTTCCAACGATGTAAATATCACCTCAATTGGAGTTTGTATGAGGATGTTATGGCTTTTGCAAATTGAGCTATTCTTTTGAGCGCCATGGTACCAAGTGGATATCACCTCAATACCCATTACTCACACATATGAAGATAGTCATGTGTGGAATTTCAAGAAGATTCTAGAGATTTCAAATCCCTAACCCTAATCAAGAGTTGAGGTATGAGAAAACCTTAACTCTAACTCTGGATTGCTATTAGACATTTAAATATTGGGCTACTAGGAAAGGAAGTGGTTCCATTTTTGTTGTATGGGTTTATGTTCTATAGCTTAGTAGAGCAAGAGAGTGAGATATTGGAGTAGAAAAAATGAAAAGTGTATGTGTATTCTCTTTGAATTGAGCTTTGAAAAACCTTGGCTAATTGGAAGTAGAAATGAAAATTTGCATTATCTAGGTAGATTAACCAAAACCTAAACTCGAGCATATAAGCGTATGATTTTTTTTTTAATTTTCAAAAATATTTGTTTGCTTTTGTGTGCGATGGTGCATGTAGTTTTTGAAGGTAAAATCAAGGGTTTTTGAGATAATCATGTATTTCGAGAAATCCAGGAGTTAAACTAAAAATCTTTTATCTTTTTTCATTTGACATAATTTTGTTATAACTCACTTAGTCATAGGTTATTTTTTTAGAAACAAGGGTCTTGAATTCAAGTATTTTTTTTTATGTATTACATTTTGTAAAAATGCATGCAACTTAAGTTATTAAATAACTTTATTTTAAAGTGGGTCTCACTTAAGTTATAAAAGTGAATCATTTAAAGTCACATAGTAACTTTGTTGTTCTTTCCTTTTAAAATGTAACTATAATGTAAAGTGAACCTCACTCATGTAATAAAAGCGAGTCACTTAAATTATAAAAATAACTTATTTGTAAAAGAGAGTTTATAGGACAAAGTTGGAGGAGAACATTTGTTTTTATCTTTTACAATTTAGTGATCTCAGTGTGTATTGACCAACATGTGGATCAACCTCCACCTGCCACATGTAAACTTGGTTGACATTTTGACCTTTTATTCCCTTCTTCAAATGGGTATAACTTTGTTATTTGGAGTTCATTTTCAGTACCCTATTTTTTGAAAGTGTATTTTTTCAATACCTTTCTATATGAGTAGTGAATTTATATTTTTAGGGTCATATTACTTTCAAATTGTAATATGGCCAATTCAAGTGAGAATTACTTGCAAGATTTTTTTTTTCCCATATGGAAATCCAGTATGGAGGATTTACTGAAAAGTAAAGGACTTTACCTAGTCACCGTGGGACACAAGTTTTACCCAGAGACACATCAAAGAGAGCTAAATGGGACAAGAGAAATGAATCAACATGTGGACTCATCATGGTGTCATTCTCAAATAAATTGAAGCTTCATCTTCAAGGGATTGTAAATCTCAATGTAGTTTGGATGAAGTTGGAAGCTTTCTTTGGTAAACATAAGTAGATTTGAGCCCACTAGATTGAAAATCAATTAATTGCTTTGAATCCTAATTATTTTAGTTGCTTTTCAGATATTCTTTCCAAGTTCAAGGCACTTAAACAATTACTTCTATATTTTCAAGTCAAGAAATAAACTGATCAACCATTTTTTTCTTTTCTCTCTAAACTTGGACCTACCTATTCTTATTTTATACCCACCTTTCACACTACTAAAAAGGCCTTTATTAGTCAATATATTTATTACATAATCACCCCTTTTGAAACCTTATGTGGTTTTGTAATTCAAGAGAAAGATAAGTTCTTTCACCTTGGATTGGTAAGAACTGTAAGCACCTCTAACAAGGCCTTAGTGGCACAACAAAAGGAACACCTCAATCATCCCAAAAAACAACATCCCTGTGAAAAAAAACAAAAAAAAGGGTCATAAATCCTCTCCTCTAGAACCTATTATTAATGGTGTTAAGGAACCAAGTCAAAAATCAAGAAGACTGAGATACATTGCAATTTTTGTGGGAGACATGGTCATAAGGAATATAAATTCTTTAATAAGATGGAAGCCTTATAAGTAGCAATGAAAAATAACAACATCAATTTAGATCTGTCTTCTTCTATCTCTTATTCTCATGGACATACTCTTTATGTCTCTTGTTTTTATTTCAATGCCACATCTCCTTCTTATTCTAATGAGAGGCTTATTGAGTTGGAGCATCTTATCATATGGATAAGAATAAAGCCATATTTTATGCTCTTAATGAATGTAACACCAAACAACTATTTGTTAGTTATGATAGAACTCTAAGTGTTATAAGGTTTGGAATAGTTTAGTTATTTGATAGCCGTTTTAATGATGCACGTGTTTCAAGTCTTTCTTGCAACCTTCTATCAATGTATCAAATCATGCATTTTTGTGAAGGAAAAACTCTATGATTTTCACCTCACCAAGTTGTAATCAATGATTTAAAAGATCCCAAGCATATTGTATCAAATAAAATTGTTGATGATATTATGATGTACATATTTGTCAACTTTGGGTCATCATCTCTTCCCTCAATTTTTATTGTGTATAATGCTAACATGAATAGACTTTGGTTTGAGAATTTTGGTCATCTAAACTATATTTCATTGTAGTAGCTATGTAGAAAAAATATGGTGATCAATCTTCCTCTCATTTCTTGCAGAGATGATGTTTGTCTTAGATGCATTCTCAACAAACATCATTGGGATAGTTTTGACAAATGTGCCTCTTGGCACCTCTTGGCATGCATCGACTCTTTTGTAGCTTGTTCATAGTGATTTGTGTGTTTTTTTTCCTTATGATTCTTTTTATAGGTTCAAGTACCTCTTTGCCTTTAATATTCTCTACATTAAAAGAAATGGAAAATTGTATAAGGAATTAAGTCCCCATTTGTTTGTAGAAACCATTAATTGTGCAAATTACACAATCAATAACACTCCCATGAAGGCTTTAAAAAAATAACATAGAAGAAACATGGAGTAACATTAAACACGATGTAAGCCACTTTTGTGTGTTTGGTTGTGAATCTTGCGCTCACATCCGTAATGAGAAAAGGGAAGCATTACAACCCAAGGATGACTTAGTGATTTTTGGTTGTATACTCTAAACATGGAAAAGTTTATAGACTTCTTCAACATAATTCAATATAAATTACTCTTAGTAGATATGACAATTTTGATGAAGATCTTTGGGCTTGCATGCCTTTATCAACATTTATACCATCTTTGGGCATTTTCCATCTCTTTTTCCCTCTTCTATCCCTGATTTTTTTTCTAATGCTCAAATTCTAGTTTCTTGTATATATGTTGACAATGAGGATAAAAATATGACTCCACCTACTCAACCTCCTCTAGTTGAGTCCATTGAACATGAAATTGAACCAACACCACAACTTCCTAAATGGGTCTATATGACACAAGAATAAGCAAATGATCTTGTCGATGATACTTCTTATAAGTGTTACACAAATTCATAGTTCCTCCTTTGTTTTGGATCATGTTTCATAGATTCATGATCTAGAAACATTTGCAAAAAATTATGTCCATCCAGATTCGGATGGATTATTGAATGTTGATTATTGTTCCTTAATGATGAATGATACTTGGAATCTTACCCCTCTTCTGAAAGGAAGAAAAATTATCATATTGAAATGGGTGTGTAGGACCAAGTGTGAAATTTATGGAAGTGTTGATAGACATAAGGCCAATTAGTTGCCAAAGGGTTTTCCCAAGTAGAAGGAATTGACTATATTGAAACCTTTTTCCATGTAGCCAAAATGAATTAAATATGCCTTTTTTTATCCCTTGCAACATCATACAAATTGGAGGTCCATTAAATGGATTTTAAATATTCCTTCTTACATGAGAATTTGAAGAATATATAAATTTACATGGAAAAACCCCCTAGCTATATTTAGAATGTCTTGAGTCTTATTTAGTGCCTTAAGAAATCTCTCTATGACCTTAAATTACAATCTTTTAAAGCTTGGTATGCTAAAATGGATATCTTTCTTGTTGACCTTGGATTTTATAGATTTCATTCTAACCCCAATGTTTATGTCAATGAACTTATATTCACCAGTAGACTCCAAACTTTTGTCCCATGTAAAATCCAATCTTTGGAATAATTTTGACATGACAAACTTATGACATTTGCATTATATTCTCGGCCTCCAAATCCTACAAACCAAGGAAGATATTTCTCTTTCCCAGCCTAAGTATGCATGTGACCTTCTTCACCAATTTTACATGGAATATTGTAAACCAACCCCATCTCCCTTCAAGTTTGGAGTCAAACTTAATTCCACCTGTACCACACCCAAAGTGGATGCCATATTGTACCATCAATGAGTTGGTATCCTTTTGAATTTGACTCATATTGTCATGATATTCATTTTGTTGTTGGTGTTGTTTCCCAATACATACAAGCACCCCATGAAATCCATTAGTAAACAACAAAGATGATACTTTAGTATATCTTGGGTACAATTCAATTTGAGATACAATACAATTTAGGTGGTTTTTTTTGTTGGTTGGATTCACTGATTTTGATTAGGGCGATGGCCTTGGGGATCAAAAGTCTATTGAAGGTTACATTTTTAGTCTTGGTTATGGACCTATCACTTGGGCTTGTAATAATAAAAATGCCTTTGCTCTTTCTTCAGTAGAAGCATAGCATAAATCACTAGTTTGTGCAAGTCAAAAATCCGTTTGTCTTAGACAATCCTTCTAAAGTTTGGATTTTAACAACAATATCCAAGCACACTTTACTGTGAAAATTATAGTGCCATTCAACTTCCCAAAGGTCTAGTTCAAAATCAACACAACAAACACATTGAACTACACATACACTTCATCATGAAGCTTCTTTGGGACTACATCCTTGAAGTGGTCTATTGTTGGACATATGATCAAGTTGTGCAAATGTTTACAAAGGCCCTTATAGATGCCACGTTTTCAAAGCTTTGAGATATATCAATAGTTTAGTAAATTGTCATTAGGGTGATAGGCTCTAATTCCTCTTTTCTTCTCATATTGTTTCACCTTTGTAAATCCTTCAATCCTCTCTTAAGTTGTTCTTAAGGGGGGGTGGGTGATGTTAGGATATTTAGACATTAGGAGTTAGTTAAGGTCAACTTGGTATAATACAATATTAGGTTAAAATGTGCTTTTAGTGTTTTTTCGTAGTGTGCTTTTGTATTCTACTAATCCAATAGTCACTTTCCTACACATAAGTGATCCAATAGTTCAAACATCTCCTTGATCTTAATGAAATTTGGTTCATGGATTAGCATATAATTGGTCCATGATCTCTATTTAAAGAGAATGGAGAGTCATTTGTCAATAATTATTTTTGTGAGAGATGTTCATGTAATCTATTTCTTTTGTATTAATATATTTCCTCAAATGACCATGTTAACTAAGACAATATATGAGAGTGGGGGTGTGGAAAATATTAGAGAAATGTATTAACATTTCTCTAATATTTTCCCCATCCCCACTCTCATATAATAATACATTTCTCTAATATTTACCCTAACCCACCCTCATACAAGACAATAGATTGTTTCCCTCTTCAAAAATTTTAAATTCATAAACCATTAATATACTAATCCTCAATTATATGTGTAAGCAATCATCTTAAAATGTTCTTCATACATTAATATACCTTATTTTCCAAATAAATACTAACATTTTATTTAAATATATATACATGTAATGTCCACTTCCTTACTTATTCATGAATGTAACAAATACAACGATCAAAATCCTTTGATGTATCATTAGGTAATATGCCATGGAAAGTGATAATATACTAGTTGCATTAGGTGTATTCAATCTAGACTATATGTTGGCATAAATGGCGTTAAACCTAGGAAACAACTTGTAAAATATTAAATTAGATCCAAGAATAATTATTACAGTTTCGACCTGTAATAATTTTCACTGTTTCATGGAATATATATATATAACCTTTCACTTTGGTCATTTCATCAATACCATCAAATTAGTTTTTATGATGTTTTTTTCTTTCTTGTTATTATAAGTAAAAAATAAGATGCAAAAATAAGAAAGTTAGATAGTTATGAGGCTTGAGCAAGTAATCCTATAGGAGCGCAATGGAGAACTAGTGGAGATGGCCAAACTCTTAAAATTTCAAAAGGTGGGAAAAAACTAGAAGGCAAATTGGAGGGTGACTTCGAAGCCGAACTTGACCAAGAATGAGAGGGTTTCGGCTCCTTTCAAGCATCAGTTTCTAGTTAACTTACTATCCCCTATTATTTTTATAGGGACTTTTGTAGGAGTTTGGTACTTGTTATTTATCCATTTTATTTTGTTACATTTGAGGTTTTATCTTCCATACTTAGACTTTAATGGAGCTCATCCATTTCTTTGGCTGGTTGTATTACTAAGTGTTTTAGTTTCCCCTTTTTGGAAACTGTAGTGATTCAATACTTCTCTGGGACCCTTAAATGCAGTTTTCTCGGGGTTAGGATAGTGGTTCATAGGTGGATTTGTCTTTTTAATCTACCTTAGTTACCTTAACTACCTTCACCTTCTTGGACTTTGGAGTGGGTTTTCAGCCCTTGATCTCCGTTTATTTGTCTCTAGTGGAGTCCAATGGCACTTAGCCGGTTAGATAAAATAAATGCCGAGGTTAATGATTTATTAAATGAGCCAGAAGAGGTACTCTGGAAAGTGGAAGATGTAACAAATGAGTGTTATACAGGTGGGGTTGTATTGCATTTTCACAAGTTTGGTTCCGGTACCCTTTCAAAACCTGTGGCTCAACCATTTTCATAGAACGAAGGTCATTACAAAGCTCCTGGTTATGAACCCTCCTTGGAAACATACTTATCTACTCGGGTAGAGATCACATGGGATGTGAGGAATACCCCGTTGAGATCTACCCAGTTAAAAGTGGAAGAAAGTGATGTATCATTGCACTCGAGACTAAAAACAAAAGGCACTTCTACTATCCAGAAGGGACACAAACAATGGGCGGCAAAGAAAACCATAAGGAAAATGGTCCGAGGCTCTGATATAGGCTTGGAAGATACATGTCGGATGACACTTTGTGGTATTGTAGGAGGATTTGCATACATCAATTTGAATGCAGAGAAATTATCGGTTTGGTTAGAACGATTTTGGCTTCCAGTCTTAGGTTATATCCCGGAGACCTATTACTTGTCAAAAGGTTGGTTAGGTTTTCTCTACAAATGTCTTGAAGATGTGACTACTCTGTTAGATGGAATATGGGTAAATGGGATGAATAGCCTCATGCTTCAACGATGGAGGATAGTGTTTAACCTTGAAACAAAGTATTTCTCACTAAGGAATCTTTGGGTTTTGTTACCGGGACTTCCACTATTTTTATGGAATGAGGGAGCACTAATGGAAATTGGAAACTCACTTGGGAAATTTTTATTGGTTGATAGAGGTGTTCTCACTACATCTGCTAGGAAAGTTGGTAGGGTACTAGTTGAGCATGATATACACGAGGGTTTGTTGGAGACTTTAGATATTGAGTGGCAAGGAAAGCACTATCTCCAGAAGTTAGATTATCTTGGAATTCCGTTCCGGTGTAGCATTTGCAGAAGTACCTCACATCTCAGGAGGGATTGTAAAGGTGTTGTAAATGAATATTTACTATAGGAAGTGACCAAACCTGACTACATCACACCAGACTTATCCATGGAGATGGGATTTTATGGTCTGGGTGCAACTCAAGTACATAGGTCTGATACTATTCCCATGGAAAACATCTGCTCTGTCTCAGGTAAGCTTCTTTCTTTCTGCCCAGTTTTTTATAATTCATTGACTGTTTGGGAAATATAATTTATCAATTCATCATAGTGGATTAAGGAGATGACTGAAAATTCTGTCCCTCTATCCTCGACTGTTAAGGATAACTTAGGTAGTATTGATACCTCCACTAGAATCCTGGAACCTTCTATTATACTTCCTTCTCTTGGTTCGGGATTGGATACTGTGCTTGCCTTTGGTAGACAGAACTTATCAAATGAAAAGGTTTCTAGTCATAGTCCTTCTCTAGAACCTTCTCTTCATTCTGGAGATATCCATTTACCGCAGTCGAGTCTTTTGGGGATGAGTCAATCGACTAGTCCACCTGGCTATAGAGAACCTGATGAAGGAGAATCCACTCTGTCTGCGGTACTTGATTCACTTATCCCCTTCATCTGTGATAAGGAATCTACTGTGTAATTACCTGTGTTTCTTGGGAATTCAATCTATAAGAGTGATACTGGGAGTGGGGAAGTCGACTGTTCAAAGTCATCGAATGTGAAGGCTGAAAAATAATACACTTGGTCTAGGGGACTGGGCATTGAAATATCCTCGATAAAAATAAGAAGCGCCTGTAAAAAATCGACACTTGCCTCTAATGATCTCCTTTTTCCTCATACATCCACTAAAGGCGGGGCCCTTAGAGCATTGAAGGCCCTTACTCGATCGAAGTAATGTTACTTCTATCTCTAAATTTAAGGGGGACTGGGGGCGCCCTGGAAATTGCCTCAGTTCGAAGTACTTTGGAAAAGACTCGTCCAAATATTGTTTTTTTACAGGAGACATTGGTACATTCGGAGAAGGCCCAATCCTTTTTTCATTCCCTCAAACCAAGATGGTTAAGCTGTGCAGTAAACTCTGTCGGTACCTCAGGTGGATTATTGGTCTCATGGGATCCCAATTATTTCTATTTGGTTCCTTTTCTCACTTGTGGCAGAAGACTTTTGACGGGATATTGCTTATAAAGTAGAAGACATTTGAATTTACTTAATGTTTACGGGCCATGCTTGGAGCGCAAATAGTTTTGGGAGAATCTGGAGTCATTTGGACTTCTGAATTTAAAATGTTTTATTCTAGCAGATGATCTTAATCTGACTTTATCTACGGGTGAAATATGGGGTGGATCAGCCTTATTGGGACCACTGGCAATTTTTTTAAAATCAAATTTTCTAAAGAAAAAGCTGGTCGACATCGTGCCAGGGAAAATCGTTCCTACTTGGCGTAACGACCGTTCAGGGACATGATACATTGCAAAAAGGCTCGACAGAACCCTCATTTATGAAGATCTTGTTGAATCGGTCAGTATTTATAGAGCCTGGGTAGAATACCCCTATGTTTCTGACCATGCGTCGATTCTCCTTCAATTGGATATTTCTCCTTTATACAAGGCATACCCGTTCAAGTTCAATCCTTTGTGGAAAAAAGAAAATGATTTCATTTTGATGTTGCAAGATTTATGGAAGGTGTTAACACTCTGTAATTTGCCCAAGGCTATGGAGGCAATCATGTAGGCAACATCAAAACCACTTCGAGTCTTGGATCTATCCCTCCAAGACTCAGAGAGGGATCTCTCTGTTTGATATAGATTTGTTTGAATAGATATTAGGCTAGCTAATGAGTTCAGAGTTTGGATTGTTTAATTGGTTTGGTTGGAGCAGGAGAAAAGGGCCATTGGGCAATGGAGTCACAATCTGAGATATAATCAAAAACAAATTCTACAGACAGCCTTACAAGGAAAGGTAGGCAAATTACTGGATCTGGTAAAATTAAATGACATAAAAGAGGAGGAAAAGAAATGATCAATTTAGCAATAGAGCAATGAAGAATTATGCCACTGGATATCAGAAGAAAACATTAATATTATCCACAGCTAGAAACATAGTGTATCTTTCAAAAAATTCTTCTCATAAACTTCTGCCAGGTAATAAGGAAAGAAAACATATGGAAATAGAGAAAACAATTTACATGAGGAGCACTTCACCAATATATTTGACACAAGAATCATGTAACCGCTGCGAATGTATTATTGAATTGATGAAAATACAAATGACTCTGTGAACTCTGATACACGATTTAAATCATGGTCCCTGATTGATCCCTCTCTTCACATTTGACTCCATATAATATATAAACAAGACTCTCCTCAGGTTCCCGAGGTCAAATTCAACCACCTCGGCCAAAAATAGCAAGAAATCCCCAAAAATCTGGAACTATCCACCATGAAAGACATGATGAATTTCTGCAAAAAAGGGGTTTGAAAAGACATCTGTTTCTCTTTAATGCTGACACTTGGGAACAAACTGAAGGAGGTTATTGTATATGGGCATATTATGGAGAAAAACCTCCTTCGGTTTCGCCAAATTCGCCTCCCGATCGCCGAAACAGCTCCCGTAAAATCAAGATTGTAACAGAAAAATGAAAAACTGGAAAAATGGGGCTTAAAGATGGCTTCGATTCTCCCTGCTCATGGATTGTGCAAAATCTGGGAGAGGTTTTTGTTTTTTGGCCTGTGCGAAACAAAAAAATCTTTCAGTTTTTTAAAATTCATCTCTGTTTTCCCAAAATTGCCTTTAGAAAATGACATGATGAATAGGCAAAAATGGGCGAAATTTGGGAAAAGCAGTTTTTTGGGCAACAATGGTAAATCTGGACCCCCCCCCCCGAGGTGGTAAGTGGTTTTTTTCTTTTGGGGGGGGGGGAGTGGGGGTGGTCCGCTTGCATGTGGAGCCGCCAAGTGTCTAGGGGTGGTTTTATAATACAACCCATATCGAACCCCCCAGAAGTTAAGTTTCATATGGTAGGGGGGGTCCGAAGTTTTTCATGTCCGTTGATTTAAATTGATTTGGGGAAAGTATGCGTGAAGTTGGGGGTGGGTAGGAAAGATTAGGATAGGTGTTATTTTGGTTTTTAATTTTTAATTTTTTTCATTTTGTTTATAAAATTTGTTATGTTACGTGTTTTTGTTTTATGTGTTTTATATGATTTTTTATTTATTTAATTTGTTTTTAATTACTTTATTTTATTTTAATTTTATTTTGTTTTAATATTTTTAATTTTTTTTAATTAATTTAAATTAATGGAACAATAACCTTATTAATAACTTAAATAATTAACTTAATTAATTAGTTTCTAACAAGACTTAACCTAGCTTATTTGTGTAATTACCCTAACTTTATTAACTAACATTATTAATTAATCTAATTAACTTATTTGATTTTTCCTTTAATCCTAAGTTTGTTTATTCGTGAATGGGTGGCGGGATAATGGAGGATGATGTCATGAGGCAGGGGCGGTATGGTATTGTTGGTAAGGTGGTAAGTTGGAAGGATGGTAAGAGGTAAGTGGTCTAGAGCGGAGGAGGTCTTAATGCAATGGATTGATGACACGTTGGGACAGGGCCTTCTGGGAAAAAATCGCCTCATCCCGGACCCCCCCCCCCAACCGTTAAAGGACAAAAGGTTGGGGGGGTCTGGGATCTCTTGCTGACCATTGATCTGAACAAGGCTAGATCACCCGTTGTTCCAAACACATTCTTTAACCATCATGCCGGACCCCCTCCCACCATTAAAAGTAGAACGGTTGAGGGGGTCCAGAATCTCTTGTGGACCATTGATTTGCACGCTGGTGGGATAATCGTGGATCTGAGTGCACCTTTTAATTAACTTTTCAGACCCCCCCCATCGTTAAAGTTCGAACGATCAGCGAGGGGTCCAGAATCTTTTCAGAGCCTTAGATCTGGGCACCAAAAGCTTAGTCGTAGATCTAGGCCTGATCTTTAATCTCCAAGGCGCAATTCAGTATATAAGGCAAAACTTAGGCTTAATGACCTTTTATGGTTTTTGTGCGCTTCTTCCCTTTCTTTTTTCACCATGGGGTTAGGAAACACCACTCAGTGTCAAAAATCATGAGTTTTCCTTTTCTTTTCCTTTCCTTGAAAATAATTTGCAGAAATGAAATATTATTTGCAAGCCAAAATACATCCAGAGTGAAAATTTTCTAGTCACCAGATGATCCTATGAATTATATGGTTATAATAGTGGCTCCACCTGGGGATGGCAACTCTTTTGGGAGGTGTCAAGAACCAATGAACTCTAAATATGCAGACCGATGCTTTATTCATTGGGTTGATCCCAAAAACTTCTTCTGCAACTGATTCATGTTTTGATCTTTCCAATGAAACCTAATCAAAATTAACACTACTGAAAAGATATGCTCATAATGTTGAGTTTATTCACATTCTCCTACCTACCCTATACTTATGAAAATCATGCTAAATCAAATAATACAAAAATGCCAATGAAACCAATCAAGTAGTTGTTGAGACCAGAGGATTGTTTGACTGCTTGTTAGTGCAGTAAAAAAGGCAGCTTGACCTTTTGCCCATAGAATCAAAACTGCAAAGTGTAAAGGCCACTACTGAAAACATGATTGATATTTACCACAAAGACCTTGACAATCTTGAAGAACAAAATTAATGCCAGAGATAGATTGAGGCTCTGTAGTGAAAAATTTCTCCATATAGATGACTATAGGATCAAGGTAGAAATGACTTGTTCCTTGATATTCAAACTTAACCAACTCAACTTCATGATCTGATGCTATAGTTGTGATATTTACATCTTCATGCACTTCCTGACATGGCTGCAAATTTTCTAATTGGTTTTGAAATGATACTTCTGCTGAAAAAGACAATGAAGTTGTCTGCCTAATCATGTCAATATTATAACAACTTTTTATCCCATGTCTAGATGATGGAAAATGACTTTGACAACCCAAGTCATCCAACACATCAGATATTGGATCCCGTAGAAATTGAAATGAATGCTGCATTGGTTCCACCGAGACTTCTTGATTTTCTATATGTTTATCCTTTAGCATATACTCAAGATTCTTTTTCAAAAACTGAAATGAATTAAAGCATAATGGTACAGAGTTATTTTGGTCTAACTCATAATTTGTCTCAGGCTTTAATCTTTCATCTAGGATTTGAAAATCAAAGTACGTCAAGGGTTGTAAATGTGGGTTTAGAACAACCTCCATATCGACAATGGTATCTTCAACCGATTGATCAGAGAAATTTCTATCTTCACTATTTACAACTACCCTAGAGTTTCTTTTCAGAAATTGAAAAGATGAGAAACATAAGGGCAAAGTGTTTTCAATTACTCTGAGATTTTCTGCACTTTGATCATTGCTGTCATAATTTCCATGTGCAGATTAATTGTCATATATGAGTTGTAACAGATCTTCTTCCTACCAACAACATGTTGTTGATTGATTTGAACAATCCACATCTATTTCAGCCTCGTGCTCATCATCATACTCATCACACTTGGGTAGATTATCCAAGTAAGGAATGTCATCAAACATGCACATTATATCAGCTGGTTGTTCCTCTGCAAGTTGATATGGAGCTTCATCTTTGACTACGTCATGAATTGAATACATGAAAGAATCATTATCCAAACCATGGTACCAAGGGTGAGTTGCAAAATATTTGGGAATAGTGACCTTTTCTTTCTCTGAAATCAATGGAACATGATGTCTTTGAACATCAAGTTTTTCTCTCATGCTAATCTTTTGCATCATCTCTTCCATGGTGCTGGCCAGAATGTCTAGTTTAGCTTCTGAAGGTTTTAGCTGCTCCTTTTCTTTGTTCTTTTCCTTTGACCTTTTGATCAGCAAGTTGGCCTCCACATCAACTATAATGTTCTGCATTTCTTCAAGAGTTGCAATGTTCCTTTCTCTTAATTGGAATGGCATCTCAGGATCAAAGGCATCTGGGAAATGCAAGTGGGATGATCCTGGGGGTGGCCTTATATCAATGGGCATTGCATGATATACCTTATTGAACCTTGTTGAAAACTATTGTACCGTTTTCCCTGGCTATCTTTTCAAATGGTCATACTCTTCTAGGATGAGAAAAAAATTTCTCATGATCACCCACCTATCTAAGAAAACTTGCATGAACTAATGAAAATTTATGATGCTTGCAGCTGGAAGGTTTTTAGAACAATTTTTAACTTTGCCTTACAAAGACAAGGCAAACATCCTGATATATACATCATCATCTTCAGCCTCATAAAGGTCAAGGAAATCTTCAAACCTCTGGATGTGTTTTTCAGCAGTGACATTGGCATTCTCTCCATCAAATCTAGGCATCTTATTGTTATAATTGGCAGGGAGGTCATGGAGGATAGGAGGAAAATCTAGGGGCTTGTATCTGTCTGGGATTTTGGTAGGTACAAGAGGTGAAGCAAGAGGATTACAACCATCCGGAGCTTTAGCAAGAGTAGGAGATAAAGCAGAAGGCTTATGTCTCACTAGGACTTCTACAGGTGCATCTGGGATGTGCACAGGTGTATGAGTATGTACATAATCTACAATTGGGGATCTGATCTCTTGAGGCTCATCAATCAACATGTGGTCAATGCAATATTCAACAATGTACTTTTGATTAGGTTTAGAATAAGATAAGACATATTTACAAATAAAACCAAAGATGTCTTGAATACAATTTGGGCTTGAGTACCTAATCTTTCTTGGTTGCTTTGTCATGCTTCAGGTTATTCCTCCAGTGGAGTCTTTGAGTTGGCACTGTTTGGAGCTGATTGGAGTTTCCAGGTGAATGATATAATCCTTCTTATGTCTTCTCACTATCCACCATCAATGATCAGATCTGGAACTTGAAGTGCACTACTGGAGAAAGCTCCCCAGTATGGTCACCATTCTGTTAGCACTCTGTAATTTGCCCAAGGTTGTGAATGAAATCACAAAAGAAACATCAAAACCACTTTGAGTCTTGGATCTAACCCTCCAAGACTGTTGGCAACCAGTTCACTTTTTCTAGTGTCTTATAAGCTGCCTACACCAACGTTTTGCAAACATCAAATTTTTCGTCGCAATTTTCTAATAAACGACATTTTCATTTTTTGCGACATTTGCACACTTGCCTTCGTTTTGTTTTCATGACTGTAAGCATGAAAACTTCACCTTTCAAAGTTGCATTGAAGTATTTATTTGAACTGCCAATATCTCTTTTGTCGATATGCCTATTGCGCTTACCTTTTATTTATCATTATACAACTAGCAAGATCCTTTGATCGGTACTCATACTTCGATTGATTGTGTAATTTGGTTTTATTGAATTTGTAAGGCATTATCATTTGGACTTGCATTTTATTCAACCTACCTGACCATTGATTTCATGAAAATGCATAGGGGTTATG
>ML789481.1:108581-122806 GCA_009831015.1 Picea engelmannii | reverse complement strand
AATGGAAAATAGTGAATAAAAATATAGGTTCAAAACCTGCCAACCCTTTTGGCTCAAACCAAGCCATGTCTTCAATTCTAAGGAAAATAGTTATGTCTAGCTCAATCCAAGACACACCCTTTCATGAGACTGTGTCCTCAGCCTCGTCTCAATCCATGTCATTAAGGAATGATATCTAGATCACAAAATTGATTCATACAACAAACATGTTTGAAATTATCTTTTAAGAAGATCCAGTTACAATGATTGAAGTAACCACTCCCTTTGTTAGAAAAATTAGATCACTTTTTTCAACTTGAACGCCCATTTATTTGGAAGCTCAAGGAAAATCCCTCTTAACTCCAAAAGAAGATCTCATTTCAGATAGGAAAGAAAAAATCAATCATGCTCTTGAGAAAACCCATCAACAGTGCAGTGGAGTAATGGCCATAAAAAAATCCTAGCAATATCTCGAGGAGGAAGATAAAGAGGAAGACACAAAGGAAGAAACACTTCCCAAGAAAATGGGGGAAAAAACCAACCAAGGATAAGTGTGAGGAAGTAGCAAACAAATAAAAAATTATGGGCATCTAGACTATGATTAAAAGCTCATTGGGAGTAGGAGAAAAACTCTACTTGCTAAAAAGATTAAAATATCAAGTACCACCAAATAGTCGGTCAAGTGGTGGTTTCAAAACCTCAAATCTTAAATGATGGGATTGGTTTCCTAGAATTGTAGAGGAATGAGAAACAAGTTTAAAGAAGACGCTCTTAGAGACAATCAAATTAGAAAATCCATTCAATAATCCTTCTCCACGAGACCAAATTAGAAGCCGATATTCTTGCTATCGAGAAAAATCAATGGAAAAATAGCTCAAGAATATCAGTAAAAATCTATATGAGCTTCAGAAGGAATTTGAACAATATGGGACAATACAATGTTCAACTTGGAATATTCATGTCACTCTTAGCATTGGATCTTTACTTGCCTCTTTCATCAAAGGTATAAGAGGCCATCTCTTCAATGTCTATATGCCAGTTTTGTATAAGGAAAATGAAGAATGTTGGAAATCTTTACAGGCCTTAAAATATTCATAGTTCATCAAGAATAGTATTGTTGTCAAAGATTTCAATTTGATTTTATCAAATAATGAAAAGAAAGAGGGAATTTTAGTAAGGGATCCCTTCTAATAAAACATGGCAGATCTCATCACAGATTGGGACACGATGGATGTCAAGCCCATTAAAGGTAAATGGACCAATTTCCTTCTTTAATAATGATGTTAGAGGTTCCATTTGACTAGACAAACTTGCGGTAATGGCCTGTCAATCACAAGAATCCTATAAGTTTCTTTAATGTTTTGGGAATTGGCCATTCCCTCATAGCTTTAATTTTGTTAGGGTCCACTTTTACACCTTCATGAGATACAATATGACCCAAATATTTTACTTCTTGAACCCAAAAGACAAACTAGGAAGGATTTGCATAAATTTGTTGCTCTTCCAAAAGTTGTAATAATCTGTCAACATGTTGTACATGTGTTATAGTCCAAAATGTTTTAGCTGTGCATAAAAGACATTGGCCCTTCCTTTCGCATACATTTTCCAAAATATTGTTGAGGCTTCCTCTTAAAAAACCATTTTTTGGAGAGTGTACATGCCCTGCTAAACTAATAGCCTGCATACACACGCATGCTACATGCTAGTTAGCCCGCGTACATACACATGTTGCATGCTAGATAACCCACGTTTACCTCCAAAAGTTGCAAAAAATATAAAATTGCACGGAATTCGGTGGAGTTTATGGGCTATGGAGGGTTTCCTAACCATTTTACCCCTTGTAGCCTGTCCCCAAACCGAATAACCATCTTTTTCTCATATAAAAAGAGGCCTTGGGGTATCATTTAGGAAGACAAGCAAGAGAATAAGAAAACTCTGCCAAAATCCATTCCCTTTCTTAGCCCAAGTTTTGCATCCCATTCTGAGTTTTAGTCTCATCCTTTCCCTCCAAGATTTCTCCTTATGCAACCTTTCCTCCTTCCCTTGGTGATAAATTGGTTGCGAGAGTTAACGTGGGATTGATGCACTTGGAGCCCAGACCTAGTTCGTGGAGGGATTGCCGACAAAGGTTGGAATCCTTTTTGTCTTGAAATTTAATAAAATAGTTCATTCTTGTCCCAAACTCTTATGTTTGCATTTTTTTATTGATTTATGCATTTATATCTGTATCTAAACTTTGAAAGTGATCAATAGAGATTGCGTGTGTTGTAGCATTGTGTTCCTAATCTTTTGCAGGTTAGCTTTGGGAGGAGATCCACAATCTAGGAGGCTACAACAAGTGAAAGAGATCTATGCCAACTGCAAGGACTAAAGGTGCACCCATTGACTCTCTTTCCTCTCTCTTGTCACTTTGTTTAGATAGTTTTGGGGTAGCTTAAGGGTAGAACAATATTTTAAGGGAAGTCGTCATTATGCCTGTACCTAGACCCAGTATAGGGGGATTTTCCCCGTAGAAGAATTAACGACTCCACAATGGAGTCTCTCTAGGGTATTAACGGGAGATTTTGGTTTGATTCGATTTTGTTTCAATTTATTTTTAAGTTTTCCAAGTTTACTGAGTCAATTTAGGGTCTCTGGTCACCTTCCAGGTGCCTACCAGCCTTCCCTGCCTAGTTATTTATCCAAACCTTTTTCTTTTTGAAAGTTTGCAGAGGTGTACGTGCCTTGTCCTCTGTATAGCCTGTGTACATATGCGGTCTGCATAGTATACAACCCATGCACATACACAGGCTTCTTGTGCACAACACGTGTCTCTATGTTTTGGAAGTTTTTTTTTTAAAAAGAGATTTTTTCCTTTCCCGACAAGAAGTTTGTTCTTCTCAATCCTTTTTAAAACTCTTCAGGGTCTCTATTGATTATGTTTGGTTTGGTGAAATATTTGGTTTATCTTTCTCTTTGTAAAGAACCCCTGCTATTTCTTTATTTTCTTTTGTTTTCTTTGAAGGTTTAGGGTGAACTTTTAAGCATTAGATCCTCTTGTGGATTCCAGTGAATTCTTGCGGTTAAGAAGTGGTTTAGGGTATGTGTTAGTCTTGGGTTTGTTTTCTCCTTTCCTTGTTTATTCTTTGAAAATGAAAAAGATCATTTACTTGCATTTTTTCTTTTAAGCATTTCAAAAAATCAAAAAATTGTTGCATTTAGTTATGCATTGTGTTTGGTAGTTGTAGCATAGGTTGTTTTTTACAAAAGAAAAGAGTTTCATTTTCAAAGTTCCTTCTTTGCTATTTCCTTGAAAGTTTAGTAGTTTTCATTTACATTGTAAAACTAAGAGCGCATTCTAGGAAACTTTTTGCATTGTAGGATCTTGGAATACTATTTCGAAAAGTTTGCATTTACAAAAATTTAAAAGTTATTTATTTCAATTGAAGAACCTAGTTTTCTTTAGCACGAATGCTCTAAAGTTTTTCTTCTCTTTCATCTCTTGTAAACACCATAAGTTGCACGCCCACACCCTTTTGAGTAAATCAATCCAATTAAAATCAACGATTAACACTTAAAATCAATTAGACTTTTGTTTGTAGGGTTCACCAAGTAGTCTAGGCTCTAGGGCCTTGAAATAGGTGTGGAGAGAAAACTTTTCAAGGCTGCCTAAATAAACATAAGAGTCTATGATAGGAAGTGTCAGAGTCCATTTTCGTAAGATTCATCCGAGACCCCCCTCTAACACAGGCTATAAACACAAGGTCGCGTGAGGAAAGGTAGAGGAGATAACCCCTCCAAAGTCGAACCAAGCATAATGGGGATCGCATATTGAGGGCCGTTCTTGGGAATTCCACTGATTGCATTTGACTACGGATCCTCGTGGACCTCAAATATGTTCAAGATCATTACTTGTATTCCGGATCATTTGCCTTCGGTACCCTTGAAAGGATTCAGACTTTGGTATCCTTCTCATTATGATCAGCTTGATTGTCAATTGTACTTGCCTAGTGACTGACTGCGAGCTGACAACCTAGTTGCCTGTTTTTAGGGACTTACATGGGTGACTGTGGGGGTATACTGTGGTACCTAGGGAAAAAATCATATCACGCTTTGCAAAGTATACCTGGAGGATGTTTCCATGTTCAAGTTACACTTGCACCTGTAAGTTTCTCTAGTGTCAATTGGCATAACTGTTCTTCCTACCAGTCGGTTGTTTTCTTGATTTTCCATTAGGAAATTTTTAGTGTGTGCTTTGTGTTTCATGCTAGCTCAAACTTAGGGTGTTGGTTGATCATTTCACAAGGTGGAAGATAAAAAACTCCAATTTTCGCATAGGCTTTAGGGTCTGTCGTCGGTTACTTTGGAGCCACCTCTGCCACTGCTGAGGCGCATGCTAGATCAAGAGGGTTCATTTGAAGCGACCGGGCCACATGAAACTGTAATCGAGACGACTCCTAGAGAATACTTTATTGCACCGGAGGAGTCCATCGTTTATGACCTTGAAGTTGAAGGCTTCAGGCCCGCAAACCCTCTGATCACCAACTTATCAGTGTCGCTTCTTATTTAGATAGTCCCGTCTGAGGTGACTTCACCTGAACGCTAGTTTGTTAGACGAGTGATGATGGAAGCAACTAGTGCTACTTCTGTTGAGAGCCCTCATACTCCTATTCTGGCTTCCATGGGAGGAGGTTTCACGCCGCCTCCCCCACCTCCACCTATTAGGACCATGGTTGTCCAGACACCCACTACTTCAGACAATGGCACCATTGTTAGGATATTTAGACACTTAGGAGTTAGTTAATATCTACTTGCTCTAATGTGTCGTTAGGTAAAAGTGTGTTTCTTTATTGTGCATTAGTATGCATTTGTATTTAGAAAATCTGATGGTCATGATATGTTCCTGACATAGAGTGATCTGATGATTCATATTCTCCTCGATCTTAATGGCCATTGATTTGTGGCTTAACACCTGATTGTTCCATAATATCTATTTAAAGAGAATGGAGGGTCATTTGTTGATGGTCGATTGTGAGAAACTCTCTTGTAAAATCTCTTCGTAATCTTTTTCTTTTGCATTAATAAACTTCTCCAAGTGGTCGCGTTGGTCGGGGCCGTGGATGTTTCTCCATAGGGGTTTTACCATGTCAAAACATCAGTGTGTTGATCTTTGATCTAGTTGTGTGAGTGGTTACTGAAGGTGTTCGTCCTCTATTGGAATACTTGTGTTTTGGAGCAACCATCCCGCTAACGACTCTAATCACTGTTCCTCCTATCCACAACCTGTCTAGAGCTCCCTTTTCATATGGGATGCCTGATTTTGATTCTAGTTTGGTCCTAACCTACTCTATTCTACAGACGATTGGTATGGGGGCAGGGATCTCTAATTCTCCCTTACAAGGATCTGTCATGAGAACTACTACCCCGTTCAATTCCATCCCTTACGGTGGGGGTCATATCCCTCCTCTGTCCCCTTTGCTCAGAGGCACTTTCCAACAACTGATCGGGCCTAACACCAAATCTAGTTTATTCAGTGGGAGGAGTCATAGACCTCAGTCCTACATGACTCTGGTAGGATCTATGCCTTTTTCTTTGTTCGATATGTTTGGGAATAATGATTTCTCATCATCTTCTTTCTCGACAGGGGGGAACCCCATTTTTTATTAACCAAACCCCATGCAATTTCATTCCTTCAAAGGGACCAATGACGAGAGTTTACTCCTTACAAGATCTTGGAAATCCCTGGAAGGGCTCGTTTCCATCACAAGGGATGTCGATCAAGGGAAATCGCTCCCACACTCAGTAGAACCCCGGGCAGGGTTCGATACCTATGTCAGGAGAGACAGATGGGGGCATACCCAATCAAGGTCCTTAGAATACTGTGCAGGGAGCAATCTCTACACAAGGCATGTCATCCAACTACGAGAATCAACCCGCAATGTAGAATCAATCGCAAGATCCTTTCACTAGACATGGCCACCATGGTTTCTACCAAAACCCTGCCTAACAACCAAACTTTTCCTGGCAACCTGGTGCCAGGCAAAATCTAGGCCCCTATTTTAATTTGAATCCACCACAACCAATGCTACCTTTTCTGGAAACTCTGCATTTGCCAGACTTTTCAAGATTGTTGAATGACCCGATATGTCATGATCCGTTTTGGCCCTCCATGCTGACTAAGTTTCCCTCAAACATCCCTAAGTTTGAAGGCAAGCATGGCGAAGATCTAGGTGATCATGTTACCACATTTCATTTATGGTGTTCATCCAACTCGTTAAAGGATCCTTCTGTTCAATTTCATTTTTTTCAACACACTCTTATAGGGGGTGCCGCAAAATGGTATATCGAGCTCGACATCTCGAAGTATGATTAATTTAATGACCTATATATGGTCTTCTTAAACCATTTCTAGTTATCGATAAGATATGATGTCGACACCCAGTTGCTAGCCAACTTTGAGCATACAAAAGTTGTCCATATCTCAGATCACATTTTATCAAAGTTAAGGTCCCTCCTGCAATTTTGCTCGAGTGGTTCCTATATTCCTTGGTTCCTTGCGTATCCAAAGACGTCACAACATCTAAGGTTTTTTCCGAAGAAGAGGCTATCATGATATCCCAACAACTGGAGTTGATTTATTCTCAATCTGGTATGCTATACGAGACCTTACTAGATGCACCACGGTTGAATTTCGACAAGACCAAACAGAAGTATAAGCCTCACACTGATGGCATAGTAGGATCAACACAGAGCAATTCCATAGATCAATTGACTAATCAATTACAATAGTTATCGATCCAGCAGACCGTGGCCATCCAAACTCCTAGTTCGGCTGCCCCCATAACCTCCTCCTCACTTCAGAAAATTGGAAGCATGTGTAGTATGGGTACTTTACCAAAAATTGTAAGAAAAAACTCCTTCAAGCTCAAGCAACATCAAACAAGGAAGAGCAATGGAAAATAGTGAATAAAAATATAGGTTCAAAACCTGCCAACCCTTTTGGCTCAAACCAAGCCATGTCGTCAATTCTAAGGAAAATAGTTATGTCTAGCTCAATCCAAGACACACCCTTTCATGAGACCGTATCCTCAGCCTCGTCTCAATCCATGTCATTAAGGAATGATATCTAGATCAAAAAAATGATTCATACAACAAACATGTTTGAAATTATCTTTTAAGAAGATCCAGTTACAATGATTGAAGTAATCACTCCCTTTGTTAGAAAAACTAGATCACTTTTTTCAACTTGAACACCCATTTATTTGGAAGCTCAAGGAAAATCCCTCTTAACTCCAAAAAAATATCTCATTTCAGATAGGCAAGAAAAAATCAATCATGCTCTTGAGAAAACCCATCAACAATCCAGTGGAGTAATGGCCATAAAAAAATCCTAGCAATATCTTGAGGAGGACGATAAAGAGGAAGACACAAAGGAAGAAACACTTCCCAAGAAAATGGGGAAAAAACCAACCAAGGATAAGTGTGAGGAAGTAGCAAACAAATAAAATATTATGGGCATCTAGACTATGATTAAAATCTCATTGGGAGTAGGAGAAAAACTCTACTTGCTAAAAAGACCAAAATATCAAGTACCACCAAATAGTCGGTCAAGTGGTAGTTCCAAAACCTCAAATCTTAAATGAAGGAATTGGTTTCCTAGAGTTGTAGAGGAATGAGAAACAAGTTTAAAGAAGACGCTCTTAGAGACAATCAAAATAGAAAATCCATTCGATAATCCTTATCTACGAGACCAAATTAGAAGCCGATATTCTTGCTATCGAGAAAAATCAATGGAAAAATAGCTCAAAAATATCAGTAAGAGCTATATGAGCTTCAAAAGGAATTTGAACAATATGGGACAATACAATGTTCAACTTGGAATATTCATGTCAATCTTAGCATTGGATCTTTACTTGCCTCTTTCATCAAAGGTATAAGAGATCATCTCTTCAATGTCTATATGCCAGTTTTGTATAAGGAAAATGAAGAATGTTGGAAATCTTTGCAGGCCTTAAAATATTCATAGTTAATCAAGAATAATATTGTCGTCAAAGATTTCAATTTGATTTTATCAAATAATGAAAAGAAAGAGGGAATTTTAGTAAGGGATCCCTTCTAATAAAACATGGAAGATCTCATCACAGATTGGGACACAATGGATGTCAAACCCATTAAAGGTAAATGGACCAATTTCCTTCTTCAATAATGATGTTAGAGGTTCCATTTCACTAGACAAACTTGCGGTAATGGCCTGTCAATCACAAGAATCCTCTAAGTTTCTTTAATGTTTTGGGAATTGGCCATTCCCTCATAGCTTTAATTTTGTTAGGGTCCACTTTTACACCTTCATGAGATACAATATGACCCAAATATTTTATTTCTTGAACCCAAAAGGAAAACTAGGAAGGATTCGCATAAAGTTGTTGCTCTTCCAAAAGTTGTAATAATCTGTCAACATGTTGTACATGTGTTATAGTCCAAAATGATTTAGCTGTGCATAAAAGATATTGGCCCTTCCTTTCGCATACTTTGCCAAAATACTGCTGAGGCTTCCTCTTAAAAAACCATTTTTTGGAGAGTGTACGTGCCCTGCTGAACTAATAGCCCGCATACACATGCATGCTGCATGCTAGTTAGCCCATGTACATACACATGCTGCATGCTAGATAACGCACGTTTACCTCCAAAAGTTGAAAAAAATATAAAATTGCATGGAATTCGGTGGAATTTATGGGCTATGGAGGGTTTCCTAACCATTTTACCCCTTGTAGCCTGTCCTCAAACTGAATAACCATCTTTTTCTCATATAAAAAGAGGACTTGGGGTATCATTTAGGAAGACAAGCAAGAGAATAAGAAAACTTTGCCAAAATCCCTTCCCTTTCTTAGCCCAAGTTTTTCATCCCATTCTAAGTTTTAGTCTCAGCCTTTCCCTCCAAGATTTCTCCTTATGCAACCCTTCCTCCTTCGCTTGGTGATAAGTTGGTTGCGAGAGTTAACGTGGGATTGATGCACTTGGAGCCTAGACCTAGTTCATGTAGGGATTGCCGACAAAGGTTGGAATCCTTTTTGTCTTGAAATTTAATAAAATAATTCATCCTTGTCCCAAAATCTTATGTTTGCATTCTTTTATTGATTTATTGATTTATATCTATATCTAAACTTTGAAAGTGATCAGTAGAGATTGCATATGCTATAGCATTGTGTTCCTAATCTTTTGCAGGTCAGCTTTGGGAGGATATCCACAATCTAGGAGGCTGCAACTAGCGAAAGAGGTCTACGCCAATTGCAAGGACTAAAGGTGCACCCATTGACTCTCTCTCCTCTCTCTTGTCACATTGTTTAGATAGTTTTGGGGCAGCTTAAGGGTAGAACAATATTTTAAGGGAAGTCATCGCTATGCCTGTACCTAGACCCAGTATAGGGGGATTTTCCCTGTAGAAGAAATGGTGACTCCACCATGGAGTCTCTCCAGGGTCTTAGTGGGAGATTTTGGTTTGATTCGGTTTTGTTTCAATTTATTTTTAAGTTTTCCAAGTTTACTGAGTCAATTTAGGGTCTCTAGTCACCTTCCAGGTGCCTACTAGCCTTCCCTGCCTAGTTATTTATCCAAACCTTTTTCTTTTTGAAAGTTTGCAAAGGTGCACGTGCCTTGTCCTTTGTATAGCCCACGTACATACACGGTCTGCATAGTATACAACCCACACACATACGCAGGTTTCTTGTGCACAACACACGTCTCTATGTTTTGGAAGGTTTTTTTTTTTTAAATGATTTTTTCTTTTCCCGACAAGAAGTTTGTTCTTCTTATGCCTTTTTAAAACTCTTCAGGGTCTCTGTTTATTATGTTTGGTTGGGTGAAATATTTGGTTTATCTTTCTCTTTGTAAAGAACCCCTGCTATTTCTTTATTTTCTTTTGTTTTCTTTGAAGGTTTAGGGTGAACTTTTAAGCGTTAGATCCTCTTGTGGATTCCAGTGAATCCCTGCGGTTAAGCAGTGGCTTAGGGTATGTGTTAGTCTTGGGTTTGTTTTCTCCTTTCCTTGTTTATGCTTTGAAAATGAAAAACATCATTTACTTGCATTTTTTCTTTTAAGCATTTCAAAAAGTCAAAATATTGTTGCATTTAGCTATGCATTTTGTTTGGTAGTTGTAGCATAGGTTGTTTTTTACAAAAGAAAAGAGTTTCATTTTCAAAGTTCCTTCTTTGCTATTTCCCTAAAAGTTTAGTAGTTTGCATTTACATTGTAAAACTAAAAGCGCATTCTAGGAAAATTTTTGCATTGTAGGATCTTGGAATACTATTTCGAAAAGTTTGCATTTACAAAGATTTAAAAGCCATTTCTTTCAATTAAAGAACCTAGTTTTCTTTTGCACGAATGCTCTAAATTTTTTCTTCTCTTTCATCTCTTGTAAACACCACAATTTGCACGTCCATATCCTTTTGAGTAAATAAATCCAGTTAAAATCAACAATTAACACTTAAAATCAATTAGAATTTTGTTTGTAGGGTTCACCAAGTAGTCTAGGCTCTAGGGCCTTGAAATAGGTGTGGAGAGGAAACTTTTCAAGGCTGCCTAAACAAACATAAGAGTCTGTGATAGGGAGTGTCAAAGTCCAGTTTCGTAAGAGTCATCCGAGACCCCCCTCTAACATAGGGTATAAACACAAGGTCGCGTGAAGAAAGGTAGAGGAGATAACCCCTCCAAAGTCGAACCAAGTGTAGTGGGGATCGCATATTGAGGGTTGTTTTTGGGAATTACATTGATTGCATTTGACTACGGATCCTCATGGACCTCGAATCCATTCAATATCCTTACTTGTCTTCCAGATCATTTGCCTTCGATACCCTTGAAAGGATTCGGACTTTGGTATCCTTCTCATTACGATCAGCCTGATCGTCGACTGTACCCGCCTAGTGACTGACTGCGAGCTGACAACCTAGTTGCCTGTTTTTAGGGACTTACATGGGTGACTGCGGGGGTATACCGTGGTACCTAGGGAAAACGTCATATCACGCTTTGCAAAGTATACCTAGAGGGTGTTTTCATGTTCAAGTTACACTTGCACCTGTAAGTTGTTCTAGTGTCGATTGGCGTAACTGTTCTTCCTACCAATCAGTTGTTTGCTTTATTTTCCATTAGGAAATTTTTAGTGTGTGCTATGTGTTTCATGCTAGCTCAAACTTAGGGTGTTGGTTGATCATTTCACAAGGTGGAATATAAAAAACTCCACTATTTGCGTAGGCTTCAGGGCCTGTCGTCGGTTACTTTGGAGCCACCTCCGCCACCGCTAAGGCGCATGCTATATCAAGAGGGTTTATTTGAAGCGACCGGGCCACATGAAATTTTACCCGAGATGACTCCTAGAGAATACTTTACTGCACCAGAGGAGTCCATTGTTTATAATCTTGAAGCTAAAGGCTTCATGCCCTCAAACCCTCCGATCATCGACTTATCGATGTCGCTTCTTATTTAGATAGTCCCGCCTGAGGCGACTTCACCTTAACATCAGTTTGTTAGACGAGTGATGATGGAAGCAAATAGTGCTACTTTTGTTGAGAGCCCTCATACTCTCATTCTGGCTTCCATGGGAGGAGGTTTCGCACCACCTTCCCCACCTCCACCTATCAGGACCATGGTTGTCTAGACACCCACTACTTCAGACAGTGGCACGATTGTTAGGATATTTAGACACTTAGGAGTTAGTTAATATCTACTTGGTCTAATGTGTCGTTAGGTAAAAGTGTGTTTCTTAGTGTGTTTCTTTATTGTGCATTAGTATGCAGTTGTATTTAGGAAATCTGACGGTCATGATATGTTCCCAACATAGAGTGATCCGATGATTAATATTCTCCTCTATCTTAATGGCCATTGATCCATGGCTTAACACCTAATTGGTCCATAATATCTATTTAAAGAACATGGAAGGTCATTTGTCGATGATCGATTGTGAGAAACTCTCTTGTAAAATCTCTTAGTAATCTTTTTCTTTTGCATTAATAAACTGCTCCAAGTGGCCGCGTTGGTCGGGGCCGTGGATGTTTCCCCGTAGGGGTTTTACCATGTAAAAACATCGGTGTGTTGATCTTTGATCTAGTTGTGTGAGTGGTTACTGAAGGTGTTCGTCCTCTATTGGAATACCTGTGTTTTGGAACAACCATCCCGCCAACGACTCTAAGCACTATTCCTCCTATCCACAACCTGTCCAAAGCTCCCTTTTCATATGGGATGCCTGATTTTGATTCTAGTTTGGTCCTAACCTACTCTACTCTACAGATGATTGGTATGGGGGCAGGGATCTATAATTCTCCCTTACAAGGATCTATCACGGGAACTATTGCCTCGTTCAATTCCATCCCTTACGGTGGGGGTCATATCCCTTCTTTGTCCCCTTTGCTCGGAGGCACTTTCCAACAATCGATCGGGCCTAACACCAAATATAATTTATTCAGTAGGAGGAGTCATGGACCTCAGTCCTACATGAATCTGGTAAGATCTATGCCTTTTTCTTTGTTCGATATGTTTGGAAATAACAATTTCTCATTGTCTTCTTTCTTGACAGGGGGGAACCCCGTTTTTTGTCAACCAAACCCTATGCAAGGTTTCATTCCTTCGTAGGGACCGATGATGAGAGTTTACTCCTCACAAGGTCTTGGAAATCCCTGGAAAGGATCGTTTCCATCATAAGGGATGTCGATTGGGGGAAACCGCTCCCACACTCAGTGGAACCCCGGGCAGGGTTCAAGACCTATGTCAGGAGGGCTAGATGGGGGCATACCCAACCAAGGTCCTTGGAATACTGTGCAGGGAGAAATATCTACACAAGGCATGTCATCCAACTACGAGAATCAACCCACAATGCAGAATCAATCACAAGCTCCTTTCACTAGACAGGGCCACCATGGTTTCTACCAAAACCCTGCCTAACAACCAAACTTTTCCTGGCAACCTAGTGCTAGCCAAAATCCAGGCCCCTCTTTTAATTTGAATCCACCACAACTGAGACTACCTTTTCTAGAAACTCTGCATTTTCCAGACTTGTCGAGACTGTTGAACGACCCGATATGTCATGATCTGTTTTGGCCCTCCATGCCGACTGAGTTTCCCTCAAACATCCCTAAGTTTGAAGGCAAGCCTGGCGAAGATCCAGGTGATCATGTTACCACATTTCATTTATGGTGTTCATCCAACTCGTTAAAGGATGCTTCTATTCAATTTCATTTTCTTCAACACACTCTTACAGGGGGCGTCGCA
This sequence comes from Picea engelmannii, assembly GCA_009831015.1. Lineage (NCBI taxonomy): Eukaryota > Viridiplantae > Streptophyta > Pinopsida > Pinales > Pinaceae > Picea > Picea engelmannii. The sequence goes on along the minus strand of ML789481.1, from coordinate 109,594 downwards.
AAATGGTATATCGAGCTTGACATCTCGAAGTATGATTACTTTAATGACCTAGATATGGTCTTCTTAAACCATTTCCAGTTACCGATAAGATATGATGTCGACACCAAGTTGCTAGCCAACTTCAAGCATACAAAATCTGTCCATATCTCAGATCACATTTGATCAAAGTTAAGGTCCCTCCCGCATTTTTGCTCGAGCGGTTCCTAAATTCCTTGGTTCCTTGCGTATCCAAAGACGTCACGACATCCAAGGTTTTTTCCAAAGAAGAGGCTATCATGATATCCCAACAACTGGAGTTGATTTATTCTCAATCCGATATGCTATATGAGATCTTACCAGATGCACCACGGTCGAATTTCAACAAGACCAAACAGAAGTATAAGCCTCACACCGATGGCATAGTAGGATCAACACAGAGCAAGTCCACAGATCAATTGACTAATCAATTACAATAGTTATCGATTCAACAAACTGTGGCCATCCAAACTCCTAGTTCGACTGCCCCCGTAACCCAAACGTCGGATGTACACAATGTGAAATCGACAAATCCCAAGGGTAACCAACAAACCAAGGGAAAGAGGAAATATAAAAACAAGAAGGGTAAGGGGGATATGAAGGCTATAAAAAATTCTAGCGAGGGAAAAAATGAAAAGAGAAAGGTGAAGTTTCTGTGTAATCTTTGCACATACGACCACTTGAATCACCAATGCCCTCGGCTTGAGGAAGCCCAAAAGTTATTGACACAACAACAACCCACTGTGCTAACCAAACCTTTTCCACAAGGGAAAAATTTGACTCAAGCTTATGTTGGACACACCTACCACACTTAGAGGGGGGGTGAATGAGTGTGGGGCTCTTTTTCCCAAAACATCCCTCTTGCACAAAAAATCATCAATTAGCATTCAACATTTATTCATTACCCATTGTTGTCATTTATAACCAGTTATATGTGAGCACATATCAGCAACATATATCAACAATATATCATCAACAAGTCATCACCACAATGAACA
>ML789481.1:77184-102501 GCA_009831015.1 Picea engelmannii | reverse complement strand
GCATTCTCATCAAGGACAATACATATTATATTACATAAATCATCAATCAATCAATCCTTTGACATCAATCAATCACTTGACATCAATCAATGACATCAATCAATCAAACCATTGGCATCAATGACAACATGATCCAACAACTTACTCGTCCACCGATGCGCTTGGGGGAAATCAAAGAGCCCCCATGCTTAATGCTAATAACAGAGCCACAAATGTTTATATGATGAAATATGAAGCTAATCTACAAACCAGGGATCATAATTATGGAATGCCAATATCTATTGAGAAGGGAAAAGAAGCATCCAACCCACTACCTCCTTTTCAAATTGAGAATACCATGGGAGAAACCATGACTCGCAACCCTAAGGGTGAATTCAAAAAGGCTTCTCACAACCCGAATGCAAGGGCTTCTCAGAATTACCGTCGTGGAGGATCTGACACAAACTCCTTGTGCAATGTCTTCTCAGGAAGTCCTCCAGAGTTTCCCTTCATAGAGGAAAGCATTGTTGTCTTCCTTGGGAGAGGCTAAGACTACTAACTCAGGAATGATCTTTTTCGACCTTACAAATTATAAACCTTGTCTTCCTCACCACATCGCTTTTCAGATAGTAGTGGTGTATGCCACAAAATCATTGACACAAAACATTTTCTGTATGGTGGTTGATGAGGGTGCCTCGACTTGCATGATGTCGTTGGTATGCTGGAAGTCCATTGGCCAACCTGAGTTGTCTCCTTCACCCACATTTCTAACCACATTTGACGGTCGATCTTTTAGACTGCATAGCATAATTCCCACATTCCCTATGCAGTTGGAGGGAAAAACTGTGTGTTTTGAAGTAGAAGTAGTCGATGCGTCTCTCGACTACAATCTTTTGTTAGGGAGGAGTTGGACCTACGCTATGACAATGGTTGCATCCACCGTTTTTCAGGTCTTGTGTTTTCCTCACGAAGGTCGGATCATAATCATTGATCAATTATCCTTCTCCCATCGCGACCCTTCATCGGGGGCATCCACAGTCCCGATGATTGACAACCTACATCTAGGTACCATCAACATAGGTGACGAATTGTTTCCATATTTAATGGGGACTTTTGATTATCTGATACTTGCTAATGATGTCAAGTTTATTTCGGTTGTTCCCGACCAGCTGAAGGTTGTGATATTTCAAGTCCTGTATTTTAGAACGAGTTAATTTAATGACCCGTGGATTCTACCTTCCCCATATAATTCAATGGAAGGGATAGGTCACCTTGGAATGGAAATTCCCTTATCCACTGCTGAGGTTGCGTACAATACTATCCAACAAGCCTCAACCAACCCTGATCTTGATTCCCCATAGGAGATAGATCCCGTTCTCGAGCCTATTTGGGCTCAAGACTCTCTCTCCACTTACGACCCTTTGAACTTAGTATTTCCCTCTAATGAGGCGATCCTAGAGGAAATGACTAGGCCAGACAGACCTTGGGACGATCCTCATCACATAGCTTATTTCTTACCCAAGTTGAAGATAATAGAGGCATGAGAGTTCATTACGAACATGAATGGAGATGCCCCTTGTCCTATTAACCCTCTGGCCATGCATGAAATCTATGTCGAGGGAAATATGGCGAGTATACCTGAAACTATTCCCATCGACATCTTCAAAACCCCTGGCGTCATGGAAAATGTCTTTGTCGGAGCAGATTGTTCTCCCGAAGAGATTCAGATCTATATTGAATTATTTAAAGAGTTTTGCGACGTCTTTTCCTAGTCTTATGATAAGATGTCAGGCATTGATCCACGTATCGTTGAACATGAAATCAAAACTTACCCCGATGTTAAGCCTATATGACAGAAGCTTCGCCCAGTCAATCCTCGCAAGGCAACGTCGATCAAGACTGAAGTAGAGAAACTCATCAAGGATGGTTTCATCTATCCTGTGAAATTGATAGAATGGGTGTTGAACCCTATTCCTGTAAAAAAAAAAACAAGGTACGTCTATATGGATTTTCGTGACCTGAACAAAGCATGCCTGAAAGATAATTTTCCAACCCCATTCATTGACCATATTTTCGATGAATGTGCGGGTTGTGAATTATTTTATTTTATGGACTGTTTTTTCAGGTACAACCAGATTCAGATCAAGCTTGAGGAGCAACATAAAACGACATTTATTTGTTCTCGAGGTACATTCGCATACAAAAAAATGCCTTTTGGCCTTAATAATGTTGTAGCCACTTTTCAGCGAGTCATGTCGTTTGCTTTCCATGACCTCAAACACATAGTTGAGGTGTATCTTTATGATCTAGCATCACATTCTCATAAGAGATCCGATCATCCTGCCCATTTACGAGTAATCTTTGAGAGGTGTCACTACTATTGGATTCACCTAAATCCAAACAAGTGTAGTTTTTGAGTGACGTCGGGACACTTGTTAGGTTTTATCGTGTCAACTAAAGGGATCATGGTTGATCCTATGAAGGTTGAGGCAATAGTTCAATTGCCTCCCCCGCGCAAAATCCCCTAACCTCAAAGTATACAAGGAAAAGCCAACTTTCTTCGACATTTTGTTGCCAACTATGCCAAGATTACTAAAGGGTTTATACGTCTATTGAAAAAGGGGTCCCATTCTATTGGGATGAATTGGCTCAATGCTCTTTCAAAGCGTTGAAACATGCTTTGACGTCTACCCCTTTGCTCAGTACTTTGGATTATAGAAAGGATTTCTTGTTGTATTTGGATGCCATCGAGTCTACTATTGGCATTGTCTTGTTCCAAGAGGATGACATGCTCGAAGAACATGTCATCTACTATCTTAGTCGAGGCTTGTTAGGATCGGAACTCAACTACACACATGTTGAGAAAATTGCTTTGGTAGTTGTTCATGTTGTCCAATGGTTTTGTCATTACATATTACTTCGAAAGACCACAGTCGTTGTTGTCATGAACCTTTTTCAGTATGTGTTAACATGATGGCTCATCGACGAGAATATAAGTCGATAGATAGTCATTCTGCAAGAATTTGACTTGGATTTTGTTTCGGCGAAATCTAAAAAGTCCTTGGTCTTTGCTGAACTAATCTCGGAACTTCCGGTTGAGAGTGGCAATAATTTTCCCAAAGAGTCATTGATTAATGGGGATATTTACCTTATTGCATCTTCGAACCCTTGGTATGGAGATATACTTGTGTATCTTTAGACTTTGAAGTGCCCATCTTCCGCTTCTCGCGATGAGCGTCGGTGAATATGACATCAAGTGTGAAACTATCTCATCCTAGATAATACTTTATATCATTGAGGAGTGGATTGCATTCTTCATCGATGTCTCACTCACGAAGAGGCAGAACTGGTGTTAAATGATTGTCACACATGAGCATGTTGTGGTCACTTGTCTGGGTTGGAAACAACCCAAAATATTCTTTGTGCTAGACACTTTTGGCCCTCATTGATCAAAAATTGTGTAGAGGTGGTCAAGAAGTGTCACCTGTGCCAAATATTCTCTTGAAAGATGCGGGCACACCCAGCTCCCATGTTCCCAGTTATTGTTGTTGGTCTCTTCACCAAGTGGGGGATGGATTTCACTACATGCCACCCATTTTCAGCTAGGTGGCATCACTACATCATCGTAGCAATATACTACTTTACTAAGTGGGTTGAAGCTATGCTGACATTCAATAATGACAAGGAAACAACTGCACTTTTCGTTTTTAACCAGATTGTAGCCAGATTCGACATTCCAAAGGAGATTGTCACCGATCATGGCAGTCACATCCAGAACAAGATGATGTCCGAGTTAACATCAAAACTAGGGTTTAAAGAGGAACATTCGTCACCTTACTACCCACAAGTGAATGGTCAAGTGGAGACTATCAATAAGTCTCTCAAGACTATTCTTCAGTGAACGATCAATTTGGCCAAGTCAAATTGGCATTTGATGTTGTACTCGACACTTTGGGCTTATCGAACCCCAGTCAAGACTACTACCAGTTTTTCTCCTTTCCAACTCGTTTACGAGCTGGAGGCAGTTTTGCCTATGGAATGCCAAATCCCTTCTCTTAATTTGGAAGTGGAACTACTTCCCAACACTACACCACTTGAGGAGCGTCTTTTATATCGCGAGCAACTCGATGAGCAAAAATGATATGCAACCTTGCCCAACAAGGCTCACAAATAATGTGTCAAGTGTCAATATGATCGATCTATCCGTCCTTATATTTTCTTCGAAGGTGATCTTGTTATGGTCTATGACCAAGATAAAGATCCCTTGGGGGCATGCAAGTTTAAACCCATATGGTTCAGACATTTCATTGCGAAGAAGGTTTTAGAAAAGGGTGTTTATCAACTGGTTGATTTCGAAGGTAATGCTTTATCGAAGCCTAGAAATGGGCTCTACCTTAAGAAGTATTACGCTTAGATTAGTCACTTGAGCGTGACTTCTTGTATATATGTATAACTTTACTTATTCAGTCTTGTCTTTTTGTTTTATGGACATGTTTTTTAATGTGTTTCTTTTCATTGTGTAAGATGTTAATTGAATCAGAGGTCTATGTTGCGTTCACGGATGGTGCTAGCTGACACACTCGGAGGCTTGCTTCCGCAAATTGGGTGAGTTTTTCACCTTTTGGTCAGTTGATGTCTTCTAGAGGTATTTGTTTAGGCTAAGCAACCAATAATGTTGTTGAGTATAGTTTCATAATAGAATTACTACGTGATGCCTTGTCACATGGTATTTCTCACCTTTATATTTATCTAGATTCTCAACTGGTCGTGTCTTAATTAAATGGGGTATACCATGTTTACGATCCCACCCTTCATTGATGATTCCTTAGGGTACGTCTCTTAGAATGCTATTTTGATTATATTACTTATATTCATGTTTCTAGGAGATCTAATCAACTAATTGATACATTGGCTAATCAAGTATTAGATTGGCATGTTTCTCACACATAAAAGTAAAAAAACACACATACACGCACATGTAAATACATTTGCACAAAAAAATTATCCATAAGAAAAAAATATGTAGATATAATAATATGTCCCAAAAAATAATGTCATGAGTACAAAGTGGTCTATAAAGCCTCAAATAGAGCTAATATACATTGTTGGGCTCAATCCCTCACTATAGAGTACAAAAAGTTCCCTCGGTACATGTGTGGTCCAATACTAACTATGGTCTAGGCCTATTGGCCCTACTATAATAAAATATGGCGTTCGCAAGATGCCATAAAAACTGGACCCAAGTCCTGGGCACCCTACAACATGTGGCTGCATAGCCGGGGGAAGGTCCTCTATCTTTGCCATCGACACTGCATGAGTGAGAGTTGTCAAGTTCCTCTCTACTCGTCGCAATACTGTCTTAGCCTCTCCGGTTGGAGGTCCTCCTGTAGGTGATGGTCCTCATGCTCCTGTCGTTCCGACATCTGCTCAAGGAAATGCCTGGTCCTGGAAAAGTCAATCGGTTGCATTGGTCCCACATTTGTATATAACATATCATTGAGTTAGTACTTTGACATTACCATAAAAATGATAATATTTAAAAATTAAACAACTTTGAAGTTTGTTTTATCTAACTCTTTGTGCTCCTCGCCAGTGGGCATGGGCATATTAGGATCCCTCAGGAAATTGATCCTTGCACAAGGGTAGTCCTCGATCACAAGAATATGACGGGTCCACTAGTCAAAAAAATTGTCGTCAAACGCTTCCTGCACTCTCCTCGCACCCTGTCTAGGAAACAAAGCTGCCCACCTGCACAATGTTGGAAAGGAGGCGATATGGCATTGTACTGTCTCCCTCGGGCTAAGGATTGTCACTCTTTTGAAAAATAAAGCACACAATACAGTTCCAAACCTGAATTTATTTTTCATTCTTCTATGACAGTCAGTTAGTTTTTTCTTCATGCATGTGAGCATTGTAGTCCTCCAGTAAAAATTAGTGGCATCGAGGCACTGAATTGCATAATGCATGTGTGCATGAGAAGAATGATGAAGTGTTGCAGATCCCATGATCTTCCTGATCATGAAGATTACTATTCGAAGAATGAGGCTAGTGATCTTATGTATCGACACATGAGATCCTACTTTCTCAGTACCATCCTCACAATACATCCCAATATAGACCTCTATGTTATACAGCCTTGGAGGAGAGGTCCTCAAGTTGATCAGTTCCCCCCTCCTGGATAGGTTGGTCAAAAAATAAATGTCCTCTTTCATCGGAGTCAATGATTGACCCTCTAATAAGCCTCTACATCTGGATTCCAATACTCTATCAAGTGATTCAGTAATCTGGGTTGTGCCCTCATGAATGTACATTGGCAAAATTTCCACATACCACACTGTTTAAGCATGGAAATAGCCCCTGGATCCTCCTCTACCAAGACATCTAGTTCTTCATGTTCCCTTTCCCGCCAATGAATATACATCCTATTGCAAAAAAGGAATTGGCGAGGTTAGCCTTTTGTTTCACTTTTTTTTGAAAGTTAAAAAAGATGTACACAGATTGTCTTTAAGACAATCACATATGTATGTGGGCTAAGTGTTACTTTGCCCACGTACATACGTGTGTTGGGCATGGACAACCCACGTACACACAGGCCCGACCCTTTTACAAGAGCACATGCCCTCTAAACAATGAATTAAGCAACAAATGATGATTGAAAATGAAAATAAAGGTTGTTTGTACTTACTTGGTTCAGGCGTGAAGATTTTTCATCCACCGTATCTCCTTGAATTTGTGTTTTGATGAAGATGGTTTTTGACCTTTTTGGTTATTTTCCAAATTGCAATGGTTAAAATGAGATTTCCACCTCTATTTATAGACTTTTTTTCCTTAGTTTGGTCCTCTTTTTCCCTTTTCTTGACCCGGTGGCTACTTGAGTTCCTTTTTGAGAGATCTTTGGGTCATTCTAATGAACTTATTCTTTTGGTTTGGTGTTTTCTATGAGATGGGTTACACTCATATCATCCCGTGATAAAATTTGTTTTTCGACATTTTCATATAGGTTAGGTTCTCACCACCTTGCACTTTACATATTGTTGACTTTTTCGCTTTGCCATAGGATCGATCCCACCGAAGTGCGACACAAAACCTTCTATGCTGCTTTAGAAGTGTTTTAATTAGGTGGTAAATACTTCCTCTACATGGATTCCCTAGGTAGATCCTTTGCTGCATTTGGACATCCATGCTGAGTTCTCTCCATAGACTTGGGAGTCCTTTTAATCCCGCCATGACTATATATCGAAGCCCCATTCTTCTTCATCTTTTTTGGCTCATACTCGAGGGACTCCCTATGAGCATAGTTTATTATCTTTCAAGCTCGATTAAACTTTGAAAGCAATATCTAACGAAAGCTTGTTTATTCTTTTCGGTCTCGTTTAGATTACTTAAGAAAAGAAGCCCCCCTGGAGTCTTCTTTAAGCCCTTTTTAGAATCTCTAAAATTGAAAAGATTGTCGAGTGATCTTGTTTCCCTTCACTCTCGCCAAACCAAAATTTGAAGGCACATTTATCTAACGAAAATTTACCTCTTTTTCGGTCCAGACGATTAATTAAAAAATAAAGGTATTCCCTAGGAGCTACGATTCGCTAGGAGAGTATTCTTAGGCATAAGTTTAACCCTTTTTCGGGGTAGAGGGACTAAATTTTTGAAAAAGGGACATTCTCCTTTGTTTTGGTTTATCACTTTTTCAAGCCTTGGAGATTATCTACGAAAAAGGACCCCCCCGGAGTCCATAGTTAAGCTCTTTTCAGACTCCCTAAATATGAAAATATCACCGAGTGATCTTGTTCCTTTCACACTTGTTAATTGGTCAAGAAAGAACATCTATTTTGCATAAGTTTAACCCTTTTTTTCTGGCCAATATATTATCCAAGAAAAAGGTACACCTCGGGAGACATGTCTCATTGGGAGAGTTCTCCTAAGTTATATTTTATACATTTTCGGGCTAAGGAGACTAAACTTAGAAAAATGTTGTGAGTCCATAGTTAATCTCTTTTCACACTCCTTAAAATTGAAAAGATAGAAGAGTAATCTTGTCTCTATCACACTTGTTAAAATGGTTTTGAAGATACGTCCTTTCGGTATAATTTTAACCCTTTTTCAAACCAACTGGACTAGTTACAGAAAATGAATAGTCGGGAGTCTTCTTTTAGTGTTTTTCAAACTCTCTAAATGTGAAAAAACCACCGAGCTTACCTTCTCTGGGCTCATAAAACTCAACATGGAAGGAGTCTTGTTTTGTCATGCCTAATCACATCACATGTCTCATCCTTGCATCTTTGGCCTAATGCTGACTTCAGGTTGTTATTAAATGAACCTTCAAAGCATTCCTTAAATGCAAGCCTTGCAACACTTTTTCCCTTGTGATTTGACACCTTGACCTATGGAGGAATTTTCCCAAGTGTCCTTATCCTACACATGTCTCCTTGCATTGAGCATCAGTATGTTCCATGCGCTTGGAACTAGTTTGTTTTCCTGTGACACTCATTCCTCCTTTGTAATGTAGCATTCTTTTATTCTTTTTCAAGCTCGTTAAAATTTGATAAAGACAAAAAAGTCAAATATTCCAAAAAGAGGGGATGAGATATACATTCTCTTTTATTGGCAACAAGATAGTCGCTCTTGGACAAAGCACATGCTTCCATTTGTTCGCCAAGAATTGGGATCTAGTATGACCTTAGGAATCTATTCTTGTTACATAAAGTTGTGTCCTCCTCCATTTGGTTACTCTTCCAAACACATGGAGAGTTTGTGGTGCCTCTTGTATCACAGACTTATGTCAACAATATGCTTCCTGAGTCTCATCATTTTTTCGTGATTTTTTCCAAGGGAATTTTTATCCAACCAGAGTCGACCATTATGCAGTTTATCTCTTGACTTTCATGAGTCGACCATCCCAAGAGCCAGTCAAGTTTGGATTCAAAATCAATGAAGTTCTGTGCCTAATGATCGAGATCCTCCAGTATTTCCCCAACGAAATGTCGAAGACCTCAGGGTAGTGAGTCTTACATTGCTATTGTTCTCCTACTTGAGTTTTGAAGATCTTGAAGTTGTTTCTAGAGCTATGAAGTCCTCATGTCTAGCCACAGGCGTCAATGCTTCTTGAAGATGCATATTATATATGTACTTGTATATCTTCAAATGATTTTGATATGTAGATCCGCTATGTATTGCTCGCGACTAAAATTTATATAGACATTTATATGACATGGATATGAAATGTACTTGATTGAAAACCATTCTTAGTTCATCCCAAGCATGGGTATGCCCGCCTTAGAGATATAATCATTATTTTGCAGATGGCACACTCACGAGCACTCGTCTCATGCTCACTCAACTCTGTGTCTTCCCACTGGTAAAGATATTGTAATGTATTTTAGCCATCAGTTTCTCTTCTGACCTCACACATTAGGGGGCATATTTTATAGTCCAAAATTCCTTATCTGTGCATACAAGACATTGGCCCTTCCTTTTTCATACTTTGTCGAAATACTTCTGAGGCTTCCTCTTAAAAAAATATTTTTTGGAAAGTGTACGCACCCTATTGAACTAATATCCCACGTACAAACACATGCTGCATGATAGTTAGCTCACATACATATGCATGTTGCATGCTAGATAGCCCGCATTTACCTCCAAAAGTTGCAACAAATATAAAATTGCATGAAATTCGGTGGATTTTATGGGCTATGGAGTGTTTCCTAACCATTTTACCCCTTGTAGCTCGTTCCCAAACTAAATAACCATATTTTTCTCATATAAAAAGAGGTATTGGGGTATCATTTAGGAAGACAATCAAGAGAATAAGAAAACTCTACCAAAATCCCTTCCCTTTCTTAGCCCAAGTTTTGCATCCCATTCTGAGTTTAGCCTCAACCTTTCCTTCCAACCTTTCTCCTTATGCAACCCTTCCTCATTCCCTTGATGATAATTTGGTTACGAGAAGTTAACATGGGATTGATGCACTTGGAGCCATGGCATAGGAGCCCTGACCTAGTTTGTGGAGCGGTTGCCGACAAAGGTTGTAATATTTTTTGTCTTGAAATTTAATTAAAGAGTTTGTCCTTGTCCCAAAATATTATGTTTTATGTTTTTATTGATTTATGCATTTATATCTATATCTAAACTTTGAAACTGATTAATAGATATTGCATGTGTTGTAGAATTGTGTTCCTAATATTTTACAGGTCATCTTTGGGAGGAGATCCAGAATCTAGGAGTTTGCAACAAGAGAAAGAGGTCTATGTCAACCGCAAGGACTAACAGTGCACCCATTGAATCTCTTTCCTCTCTCTCGTCACTTTGTTTAGATATTGTTGGGGTAGCTTAAGGGTAGAACATTATTTTAAGGGAAATCATCATTCTGTCTATACCTAGACCCAATATAGGGGGATTTTCCCCGCAACAACATGCTCTTCCCAAGATTGGTTGTAGATTAGTATGTCATCAAAAAGTACCAACACAAATCTTTTAAGGAAGGTTTTGAAAATAGAATTCATCACACTTTGAAATGTTGAAGGTGCATTAGTAATTCCAAATGGCATTACCAAAAACTCATAATGACCTTCACATGTTCGAAAGCCTCATTCTGATTTGATGATATCCTGAACAAAGATCCAACTTAGTAAATAAAATTGCTCTATGCAATTCATCAATAATAGGAATAGGAAACTTATCTTTGATGGTCATTTTGTTGAGCAGTCTATAATCTAGGCACATTCGCCATGAACCATCCTTATTCGTAACTATCACTACTAGTGAAGAGAAATAAATTTGGCTAGGTTGAGTGATGCCCACCTCTAACATTTATTGGATCATATGCTCAATATCACTCTTCTATGCATATGGATACTTATACAACCTAATGTTAAGTGGTGCACTTTCTGGTTGCAAATGAATATAATGGTCATGATATCAATTCGATGGAAGACCCTTAGGCATCTCTCCAAATACCTTGGAATGGTTGTTGATAACTATTTGGAGATCCACTGGAGAAGAGGATATAAATGTTTGAACATCTAGTGAGCATAATTGTGCAATTACACCATGGTGTCCCTTTTTGAGTATTTTTTTCATGCTATTAGAGATTATCACCTTAGAGGGTTTCCCTTGGATACCTCTAAGTTCAATTTCCTTGCATTATGAGGAAACTCTTATGAAACTATATTTAAAATTAAGGGCCATTGTTCCCAATGATTGTAACGATTGGAACCCTAATACAACATGAATACCACCCATTTGGATTGCAATCATGGGACTATACAATCTAGGCTTACAAAATATTATTTTCCATTTGTTCCAACTTTCCATCCATTTTATGTTCCAATTGTTCCATCATTCATTTTGTTTCTTACTTATTTTCATTCATCTTCCATTATATAATTGTTTGTGTATTCATCAAATCAACCTTTTTCATTGACCTCTCATTCAATTCGTTGATTCGATTGTTCAATTTGGATAGCTTGTTTTGTATCTCATCATTTCCTTCACAAGTCATAGAGGAGCTTTCTGGAGGTTTAAGTGGTGAAATAATTTTTGGATTTTTATTTGGAGCCATGGAAAAAAAATCTCTAATTTTTTTTTAAATGAGCTTGCTAACCATAGGAAAATCTCTTAAAATCACTAGAAAATCACTTATGCAAAAACCCTAACTTCCACAACAAATATATCATAAAATATAATGATTAAAATTTTGAAACTTTTTCCACATGTCCTTCACTATGTCAACTCAAGATTATGAAATTTTCAGAGTCCAAAACTTCACTGAAAGACATTTACAATGAAAATGCCAAGATAAAATGATTATAGGATTAGTCACAAACCTTTTATTCAATGGACTTTATCTCCGAAAGTATAGCACACTAGAAATTGAAATTTTGACCACATGTTCCATGACATTGCTTCTCAGTCTTCCCAAAATTTCACTATCTGAAACCTATTGGAAAAACAATTATAGTGAAAATCCCACGATGACTCATTTAAAACTAAATTAAGGATGAGTGAAAAACCCTATCTTCCATAGGCTATGTCTTTGAAAGTATAATAACCCATAACTTGAAATTTTTACTAGAGGTACTTTCATATGTTGCCTATGTAACCTTCAAATTTCACTATTTGAAGCATCCCAAAAAAAACGTTATGGAGAAAATTCCAATATGACTCCCTTGAAGAAGAAAAACCCTAGGATCGATGCTTTGATACTAAATGTTATGAACCAATGCCAGAGATCGCTTTGGAAATGATCATGTAAGCTGGATGAAGTGGTGTGATGTAGGTTCCATAAGTGTTGAGCTTAGTAACATTGTTTATTTTAGCATGGCCACCTTTGGGCATCGTGGTTTCTCTCCTTTTTTGGATTTTCTTTGGGATATTTTTATTGCCTTCTCTCTGGTTGCGATCTCTCTGCTATTTGGTCTTCTTGCTTCAGGAATTTCTCCCTTCATGAATAATAGGTGGAAATTAATGGGTTTAGAACGACCAAGGAATTGGGGTTTGAGGGCCACACTTATGGAAGCCAGACTTGATGAAACACACAATCAATCCCTCCCTATGAAAATACAATATCGTGGTGTTTTAACACATTTTCTTACTACAATGGAAGAGTCCCTACAACAGCGTCAAGAAATATCCCAAATCAAAGACGAGTGTTCTTCCCTCTGCAATCAGTTGGCATCTTTGTCTCTTTGGGACCAACAAGGCAACAAGATGGGGACCGTGCCAACCAACATTGAAAGTTCTGAATAAACTTCGTCTCCAGGAGAAGCTCCAACGCAACTCAACCTAAATGCCCAAACACCGGTGGTGGAGAATGGGATGGACGGTTCTTCTTCCATGTAAGGCATCTATAAGTTCTATTTTTTTTTATGTATCTTAAGGGTTGTTAGAACATAAATAATATTTTCAAATAAAATTAAAAATTTCAATTTTTTTTTTTTTTTTGTCTTTTACAAACAAAGTTTTAACTTCAGAAGTATCATTTCTTAAACTAATAATATTTTTGTTACATTTTGACAGGGCGGATCAAGCATCAGTCGTTAAACATGACACTTATCGAAATCGACATCTCTCGCAACTTCAGAGATTTAAAATCGCGGAATGTTTAATCAACGGTATAACTCCTATTCAAAGTTTCACTTCAGGACTTCGTGCTTTAGCACTCCAAGATCAAATGTCTAAAGGTCCTAAAAACCCCGAAGTCATGAAGCTCTAGAGTCCTGGAGCTCTGAATTTCTAGAATTTGTTTAAGTACTCAACTGGTGTATCCTATGCTACTTGACACTATTTTTACGTGGAGACATGTGGCCCTCATTTTGGGCACTCTTGGACATGTAATTCACATGATTCAGAGTGACAGATGTCACTCATGTTCTCATGACATGTCATCATAGGTGACATAATCCTTCCACATCACTACAGGAAATTGTCCTCCAAAAGATTAAATTGACAACAAATCTAAGAAGCATCGGAGTGTTGGAGCGCCGAAGTACTAAAGCGTCAGATATTAAAGGGTAAAACATGATTTATTTGGCATAATTAATAGTAAGTAATCACTTCGCAACTCCATCCTTCGGGATAAATTTAAACACTTCCAATGCAAATCCAAAAATCTCTAGAGTCCTGAAGTTCTAAAGCATTTAAAGTTAAAGAGATCATAAACAACGGTTAATTACGACAAGTGTTAATTAAATAATTACTAAGTACTTTGTGAATTCGGCCTTCAGGAGATGTTTAGCATTCCTTATTCGAAACTTCCAAATTCCGAAGGACCGAAACAATTACACTCATTAATCATGATCATTAAAGGTATATTAAACTTGGTTAAGCTAAAATATTTGAAAAGCTCGTTGTCGTCAAGTAATAAATTCGACAAATTTTTCATGATTACCTTGTCATTCGAAGTAATTGTAAAATTGATTAGTGTTATGTAAAAGATTTTGAACTTATTATCATTTCTCCATTCGCATTCAAAACTTTCACTTCATTAATCATATTCATAATTTTTTATTTTCTACAGGGGATGATATTGGAAAAGATAAAACTATGGCACCACGTAAAGCAACAAGAAAACAAGATTTGTTTGCACAAGAGCCAAACCCAAATTAAAACATTTTTTCAGACAATAACGCTCGCCTAACAAACATCATTAAATCATGGAAGCAAATTTATGAAATCTCGGAACATGAAAAATCCCTCCCTTCTGATGAATCAAGGAAGGTGGCTAAGTCAGAACTTCACAAACAATCTTAGAGAGGTGGCTAAGTCAGAACTTCACAAAGTTGCAGCATGGTCGTATACAGATATCATACGTTGGGCCCTGGACCATGTAGATATTACAACAAGCACCATCTACAGTCATCAAAAGATAATTGTCGGCTCATTTTGACCCGAGGACATTCAATTAATGTATAAATTAACTTGCAATCCCAAATATGTTTATAATGCACCATTTGTAATGAAATTTTAGAATGATGAATGTGCAAGTTACGACATAACTGCCCATGATATAGTCAAAACCTGGTGGGGAAATGAAAATAAATTCAAAGTTGATAGCCATGTCATATACTCTACAACCTCTTGTGATGCCCACATTATGTATGCAACCATGATGCCTTGTAGAATGTTCAGAAATAAAATCCCTACACATTTTACTATAGATTGGGTTCCTATAATTCATGAAGTAGCAGAGGGTTATACTTTTGATTGGGGAAAAATGCTATCAGGCAATCTATCCAAATAAATAGAGGACCGCATAGCCCATAAATCTAAAGGAGAGCATGCTCCCTTCTACATTTCTGTATATATCATGTATGCAATATGTTTCAGAACCTCATTTCCTCTCATGAATTGGAGTTAGAATCCGACTTTCACTGAGCCTATACATTTTTATCATTCCAAATTATGGGAGGAAAATGAAAAGGATTATTTTTATGAGATTTGTCACAACGTTGTTATTCCAATCCATGAAGCCATTTATGGTCAGCCTCCTCCCATAATTTATGAACAAATTATGGGGAATCTGGGTGCTATTGCAAACTTGTACATTGAAGAAAGTTTTTCTTATATCGGAGTTTTTGGTTGTTTTTCATCTCCACATGCTCTACCCATATTTATACCGGGCATACTTGTTTGTAGAGAAGTAGCCTATCAGACAGTTTCAATATTCATCACCAAAGAACTGAAGGTTGCACAAAAAAGAGTTTGGCTAACCTATCCTATACAAGTTGGTATATTTTCATTATCATATTTTTGACATGCTAAGGTTGAAGCTTCAACCTTAGATAATAGTACATTGGCTGACATTGAATTCAAGAAGCATGATCCACATAGGGTGGTAGAAAATTAGTTGGATCAATTTAACATGAAGAAATACTTCCATGAATATTCACCTTATGATGAAGTTTTCAGAGGAGCTAGATCATATGATGAAGTTATATCCAGGTGTCAAAGTATTCCTGAAGAGGAACAATCAGGTTTTCTCAACTTCTAAAAGCATAGAAGGAGAATCTTACCCAAAATATTGCAAGTTGAACAAAGTTTTAATCCAACTTCAGAGGTGACACCATCATCAAACCCCAAGCAACATGACTTTCCTGAGGTCAAAACTAAACAAGTTGAAAAGACACCAGAGATATTGTCCAAGGACACAACAATTACAAGAATAACCATACCAGGTAAAACTAATCTAGAATCATTAGAATTGTTTGAAGATTTCATGAAACACGGCCATACTTTTCCTTAGTCGTTTTCAAACACTGAAACTCCTATGAAAGATGTCACAATTCAAGGGGAATCTACTGCACTTGCAATTTCCATACCATATTTAATTCCCCTAGTAACACGTTCTGATTTACCTAGTTCAGAGGTTATAAATATAGATGACCTGACACCTATTGAACCAGAAGAGATTCCTTCATCGAATTTCTTCTTCAATAAGAAAAATAAATCTATCATACAAAGAGAAATTGAACAAAAAGGAGGAGTTCTTACTAAAAGGAAAAGAATGATATATGATGGACATGGACAGACTAACCCTAAATTTGCAAAGCAGGGAGTAGATTCATTGGAGGCATTTACAACAACCAACTTATGGTTAGTAGATAAATTAAGAGAACAACTTAACCAGAAGAATTGTTTGATTGAGAAGTTGAAAAATGACTTGAGACAGACAAAATTCATTGTTAGGGAGAAAATAAATTCTAAACTAAGTCAGGTCAAATAGGGTTTTGAGCAGCGAATCAAATAGTTAGAAGAGAAATTGAAGATAAGTTTTCAAGATTAACACTTAAGTAAGAACATGATTTCCTAGAGAGATACATTCATAAATCAATTACAATCTATAATAGCTACAATTGAAATCACAGTAATTGACATTCCTGCCTTCAAGAAACAAGCATTAGAAATCAATGAGGGATTGTAGATAGTTCAACAGAACTTATATGAAAGTTTGGATACTATCCAAAAACATTATCAGGTAATCAATAATTCATTGAATATTATTGATGACAAAGAGAAATAATCTATTATTGCTAGATCCAAATTTCAGGAACTTATAGCGTGGAGGAAAAATCTTAGTCTACCAGGACTTGTTCCTTTTTCAGAAATTGAGCAGCTAAAAGGAGAAATGGCCTTAAAATCCCGGGAAATCGATATTGAAGAAAGTAAAATATTAGCTAAAGAGGAAAATAATGTTTTTCTTAATGATATTTTAGCTGTAGATGTAGAGATGTCAGAAATTGATATTAGTGATATTCATGCTTATATTGGGCAAGTCGAGATTGAAAAGAGAAAAGAAAACTTGAAGAAAGGTAGGGAGATAATGCAAAATTATATATCACAAGTCAATCATGTTGATTTGCAAATATTAAATGATCTTATGGTAAAACAAAGTTTGCAATATTAGATCACCCAACAGGTTGCAGTAAAAATTCAAAGAAATTTACCAGTGGTGCATAAAAGAGTGTTTACCTTTGAATTAAATGCCAATATGGAACCCCCCAGGTTCATTATTGCACTATTTTATTTGCATGCGTAATACAAGGATAACCACAAGGAATTTGTATCTACGAACAAATAAAGGAAGAATGAATCACCAACAAGCGAAGGGGTTCTCAAAAAGTGGACAAATGTTCAAAATCTTTGTAACATTTAGTTAGTTTAGATTTTATTCTATTTTGGGAGCTAAGAATGTGGAAAGTCGAACCACTTTTTGTTAAGACGACTTTTTATAAATAAGAATATTAGAGATGTAATCAAGGCTTCTTTTGGCCGAATGTAAAAATATAGACTTCTTAATACAAATTATACATGAAAGACATAGATTCTATATTTCATTTTTTTGAGTTATGTGCTTTCTATGTGTTTCTATTTCATCATAATCCATTTTCTTCACTCTATGGTACTTAAGGATTGAAAAACTACAGTTTAATAATACATCTATTGTAGTCCATATAATTGGAAGTCTGTTCAATTACAACTTTTCCTATGTTATTACTGTGAGTAAAACAAGACCTATATCTGTGTGGATCTCCTCATCTGAATTCATCTTTAAGATATAATCTTCATGTTTCTTCTATTGCAAATAAGGTAATATTTATCACCATTGGATACCTTGCTTTGTTTGCCAATTCCATTTTCTACAATTGTACTTTCCATTTATTTAATATTAATAAAAATCAAAGGAAGAGATACTGCCTTTATGTTTGCTAAATCATTAAGTTATTTGAAGTTCCATCTCAAAACTGAAGATAGAAAAGCACTATAAAAAAAATCTTATGAATTTTTTATGCCTGACATTATTATGTGAGCCTAGAGTAAATCTCAGGAACAACATCTTTTTGGTGCCGTTTCCGAGGAATGAAGAAACAAAATTATTTTCCCCTGGGAATACGACAAAGATTAGGTTTGATTCTTGAGGGTGAACATGAATAAAAAACAAGGTTAATGATTGTTTTTATTTTTTATCTGGCGACTCCATTTTGGAAATGTTGGCATTCAGATGAAAAAATACCAGAAAAAACCCAGACGATTGGCAGATTACGTCAGTTTCAGATACTGAAGAAACTACTTAAAACCAAAGGATGTCTAAGGAAGACATTTTCGTTAGCAGGTAAGGTCTATCGACCAAATGTTACTCAAGTTAATGTTAAGATTTTAGTGGAAGAGATAATATTAGTCGATCATAAATAAAAACATCAGAATAAATCTCATTTCACATAAGCCTCAACTAATAATCCTGAAGTTAAGTTAGAAAATCCAGAGGTTGAAATTCCCAAAGTGAAATTATATGATCTAAAGGGAGAAAATTTTCAGAATACATCTTTTTCTTCTATAGATATTTTTACCAACGATATTAAGGAAGCATCCTTATTACCCACTGTTATCTATACATGACCTATTCTTAGTCTCCCTGAAATAAAGGTTCTAACCCTGCAAATCCAGAAGAATATCTTTTATACTTAGGTTCCTCTCTTATCACTTCTCCCATTTATTCATCGGGTTGGTCTGAAAGACTAAGTACTATTTCTCATTTCCCTTTTGATTTTGAGTATTCATATATATCTCGAGATCCCTCACCTTTTGATTATTTCACAGGTCTCCGTTATTACCTTCCCAAAGCAATCAATGACTTAGTACAACAATCTTTTGAAATGTTTGATAATCTTCATTATAGTCCTCGTATTTCATATCCAAAACTAACAATGGATAGTGTAGGAGGTGGAGGACAAGGTGGAGGCGATGGACAAGTAAAACCACCACCACCACCTCCCCCAAGGTTTTTTCCCAAAGTTGTTGCTAGATATGCTCCCTTGGCCCTTCCCGCAAATCTACATGATTTACCAGATAACTATATGAAAAGCTTACCAAAATTTGTGGGGGAAGGAGATTTAACAGCCATAGAACACATAACATTTTTTGATCAATTTGTTGATATACTTGGCATCGAACATGAAGACGCTTATATGAGACTGTTTGTACTGACTTTTGAGGGTCAAGTCAGAACTTGGTTTAGGGGAATTCCTGCAGATTCCATAGAAACATATGATGATTTAGAAGATACTTTCTTGAGACAGTGGGGTGAGAAAAAAGATCACTTATATTATCTGACACAATTTGGTTCCTTAAGGAAGAAATCCTATGAAACAATTTCTGAATTTATCCAAATATTTAATAAATTGTATAGCAAGATCACAACCAAAGTTAAGCCTTCCTAATCGACTGCTAAATTTATTTTTGCAGGGGAATTTGATTCTAACTTCACGTTACTTTTAAGGTAAAGAAGAGCTACAACACTAGTCAGGATGCAAGACGATTCTATTGAAGTTGAATCTAATATGATGACATCAGAAAAGCAGAAAACAAAGGCTGAAGTGGGGATTAGGGAACCTAGAAGGTTTAAAGAACAAGGAGCACCCTTCAGTTCTGGGAGAAACACACAAGAGGAGAAGATGGATGAGATGGCTAAAATCATTAAAGATATATCCAATAAAATATCCAGGATGGAAATGGTAAAAGCAAAACCTGACCTTTATGTTAGAAATCAAAATCAGTTCAAGAGAAACCTCAATACAAATCCTCAGATTCAACAAAGAAAAATTAAGAATGAGGACCAAAAGATTCAGGATCCTTTTAAAACAAAGAATTTTATACAGGGAGATGATGTTCAAGAATATGATGAATTAGATGAGGAAATAAACAATTTTAGCGATGATGATAATGAACCTCATTTAACTCAACAAGACTACGAACAATCTTTAAATTATGGATCATTATTTGATGAGAAAAATGTCAATAACTTTGATAAGACTACTTCACAATACAAAGATCTTGTTCATTCAATATTGGTTGAGCTTCATAATAAATATGATTTAAGGCCAAGAGATAATATTTCTACTTCGAATCCACCCAAAAAGGTTTTGGCACGAAATAAAGTAAATGAAGCCTTAGTCTCAAAACCACCCACTGAAGCATTAGCTATCCAAACAAAGTAGTTTGAAACAAAGGCAACACAAACTAAAAAACTGGAAAATAAAGAAGACGAAGTGCAAACCAAAGAGTTAGAAAAACCAGTTAGCACTTTCAATATGGAGAATGAATTGAACAAGATTAAAATTCCAGTTCCTTTGATAGAACTTGCTAAGAATCCGGTTTATAAGAAGCAGATTTCAAAAGTAATTAATTTTCCGGATGCATAAAGTCAAGCTAATGTTATCAATCTGCACGATGAGCATCCAACGATCATGTTTGGACCTTATGTTGAAAATGAAAAAGATTCACTGGCTCCATTCTATATCACTCTTACTGTGCATGATCATTTATTACATATTTGTATGCTAGATTTAGGTGCTTCACACAATTTGATGCCAAAAATAATAATGGAAAAATTGGGCTTGGAAATTACCATATCTTATCAAGACTTATGCTCTTTTGATTCTAGGAAGGTTAAGTGTCTGGGTATGATAAAGGATTTAGTTGTAAATTTGGCCCAAATTCCAGTAAAAAGTATTCTTATGGATGTGGTAGTAGCTGATGTACCTGAAAAGTACAATATGATTTTATCAAGATCTTGGGATGAAAATCTAGGAGGATCAGTGCAATTACACATGACATATGCCACGATTCCTATTTTTGGTGGACAATTTACCAAATTGTATAGAGAGACTAGACTAGCCTACACAGTAAGTGATCCTCAAAACCCTAACAATTATCCAGTCTATGTCGTTGACCAGGATTTAGGAAATTGTATTTTATCTATTGATGATGATTTTGAAGTTTGTATAGAGAATGAAAATGAGAAAAGTGAAACTCCAAAAGAAAATGTAAATATTAGAGACGAAATGTGGAAAATGTTCTTTGATGGTGCCTCTTCTTGGGAAGGAGAAGGAGCTGGAGTACTATTCGTGGCACCAAATGATGAGTATTACATTCCTTTTTCCTATAGATAGCAATTTGACATTGATTACACAAACAATGTATGTGAATATGAAGCTTTAATTTAGGACTAGAAACTGCTAGAAAGCTAAAAATCAAACACTTGATAGTATATGGGGATGTAGAGCTTATTATTAAACAAATAAGACAACAATATCAATGTAAACATCCTAGAATAAGATCTTATAGAAATTTTCCATGGGATTTGATTGAAAACTTTTTCCTATCTTTCAACATTCATGTTATTCCCAGATTGCATAATCAACAAGCAAATTCATTGGCTAAAGATGCAAGTACTTTCATTCCACCCACTATTCTGAAATTGAAGTATCATATTGACATGAGACACAAACCTTCAATTCCTAATAATGTTCACTATTGGAAAACAGTTTAAGATGATGAACAAATAAAACAATTTTTGGAGATGGTGGATGAATTTTCCGAAACACACATTGATCAAGAAAATCAAAATGATCTAGTTTGGATTATGCAAGAAGGAGAAACTCTAGAGAAATTCAAAGATAAAATTGCAAATCATAATATGCTCTTGTTAAAAAATAATCATATTCCAAAAGGTTTGATTCATTTAGAAAGATTGTTTGATCAAAATGATATCCCTTTGAAATATACCTTGCAACATCAATTGGAAGAAGTTGAAGATTGTAACGTTGGTTAAAATGAAAATCCAAAGCTTGTCAAGTTATCTAAATATCTTCCCATTGAAATGAAGAAAAAATATGTTGAATTGCTTAAATAATATAAAAATGTTTTTGCATGGTCCTATGAAGATCTAAAAACTTATGATACTTCTATTATTGAGCATAAGATTCCTTTAAAACCAAGTGTCAAGCCTTTCAAGAAAAATCTTATATAGATTAATCCTATTCTCTTGCCTGTAATAGAAAGGGAGGTTAAAAAACTTCTTGATGAAAAAATTATCGTGCCTCTTAGATACTCTGAATGGGCTGCTAATCTGGTTCCTGCCAAAAAGAAAAATGGGGAGATAAGACTATGTGTTGATTTTATAAATGTAAATCGATATTCATTAAAAGACAATTACCCTATTCCAAAAATGGATCATATTATTGAAAAGGTAGTTGGGGAAAATATAATTTCTATGATTGATGTGTTTTCAGGGTATAATCAAATAGTTGTCCATGAGAATGATAAAGAAAAAATTGCGTTTATCTCTCCATGGGGAGCTTTTATGTATGAAAAAATTCCTTTTGGTTTGATGAATGCAGGTGCAACCTTTCAAAGAGCCATGGATATAGATTTTTTGGTGAGAAAGATAAATTTGTTGTTATTTATTTAGATGATCTCACAATCTTTTCTAATTCTGATGCAAAACACTTGAAACATCTCAACAAACGTTTGATAAATGCAGAAAATTTGGTTTGTCTCTAAATCCCAAGAAATCTCATTTTTCCATGTAAGAAGGGAATTTGTTAGGACATATCGTATCAAAATATGGAATTAAAGTGGATCTGAAAAGAGTTGAAACTATTGATCAGATCAATATACCAAGAAACAAAAAATAAATTCAGTCATTTTTAGGAAGAATCAATTTCTTGAGAAGGGTTATTCCAAATTTTGCTGAAATTATCAAATTGATCACATATATGTTGAAGAAGGATAATGAGGTGAAATGGACAATGGAAGCTAAGGCATATTTTCAATGAGGAAAAAAAGCTATAGGAGAAGCACCAGTGCTGGTAAGTCCTGATTATTCAAAGGAATTATTAATCTTTTCCTTTGCATCCGAATACACAATTGCAACAATGCTCCTACAAAAAAATACTAAAGGATATGAACAACCTATTGCCTTTTTTAGTAAAAACCTCATAGATGCGTAGTTAAAATATGATATTCTAGAGAAACATGCATATGTTATGGTTAAGGAACTTAAGGATTTCTGAACATATGCATTACATTCCAAAATAATCGCATATATACCCACTAGCACAGTGAAAGACATCCTAATTCAGCCTAATAGTGATGGAAGAAGGGGAAAAAGGGGAAAATGGTTGGCAAAAATTCAAGAATATGATTTAGAAGTCAAACCAACCAAATTGGTAAAAGAACAGGGTTTGGAAAAATCACTTGTTGAATCAAATCTCAGAGCCCTAGGAATAAATCATTTTGAATCTAAAAATCCTCTCCCACATATTGAAGAAATTGATGATCAAATGCCAAAAATTCATATTGATGACACATTTTCTTCCTCTTATTGGTATACAATATAGTGTCATACCTTCTTACCCTTCAATTCCCTTCTGATATGACTCCTGCCAAGGCAAGAACCTTAAAACTACAAGAAATCAAATATTGCATTGTTGATGCTAAGTTATACTGGAAGGACCCTTTGGGTTTCTTATTAAGTTGCCTAAAAAAATCTGAAACAGAAGGTGTCATTGATGAGTTTCATAAAAGAGTATGTGGAGGACACCATGCTTGGAGAGACACAACTTACAAAATCATAAGAGCATGCTATTATTGGCCAAAATTATTCACTGATGTAAATGAAAGGGTCAGAGTTTGCAGACAATGCCAACTTTTTTTTGGAAAGAAAAACCTCCATGCCTTACCTTTAGTTCTTTTCAAAGATGAAGCTCCTTTCTAACAATGGGGCCTAGACTTCATTGAAGAGATTCACCCACAATTGAGTGCCCAACACAAATGGATTTTAACTGCCACTGATTATTTTTCTAAATGGGTAGAAGCTATTCCAACTTGAAATGCTACAGATTCAGTGGTAATAAATTTCTTGGAAGAAAACATTCTAGCAAGATTTGGTTGTCCATGGAAAATAATCACAGATAATGCACAAGCATTTAAATCTTTTGCTATGATAAATTTTTGTCAGAAATATAATATCATTTCGGGTCATTCTACAGCTTATTGTCTTCAAGGAAATGGACTGGTAGAATCGTCTAATAAAATTTTAATGAGGATAATTAAGAAAGTTATGACAACAAATAAGAAATCTTGGCATATACATTTGAAATATGCTCTATGGGAAAACAAAATCAACATTAAGAGATCAATATGTATGTCTCATTTTCAATTAGTTTATGACACATATGTTATTCTTCCTATTAATCTAGCTCTTCCTGTGATGAAACTCTGGCAGGATGCTAATGAAGAACCAAATGATTTGACAAGAAGAATCAATCAAATAATTGAATTCTAGCAGAACATGGGAGAACTTAATGAAAAACTTCAAAAATATCAAGACAATATGAAGGGTATCTTTGATAAGAAAACCAAAGACATGGAATTTCTTCGTGGAGAATTAGTCCTGAAGTGGGAGGATAGAAAAGAAGACGATGGGAAACATGACAAATTTGACCATCTTTGGTTTGGTCCTTCCAAAATTGCAGCAGTCGAAGGGAGAAATTGATTTTCTGTCAAAATTTTAAATGGAGGGATTCTTGAGACCCCTATCAATGGACGATATTTAAAATATTTCATGCAATAGTTTAGTTTGCAATTTTTAGTTTTAGTTTTCCATTATATATACAAGTGTGGTTTGGATTTACATTGGCTTTTACATTTCTTTTCTTTTTTATACCTGATTGGGTTGAGAGCTCATTTATGGATCGAACTGAATCTGCGTGAATATTCACTGGTGGTTGTTGCCTTTGCAATTGTCTCAATTGTCAGCGATGGGAGATCAAATGCACTATGTTTTGACTCATTACTCTCATTATTGTCACAAAATCTTCATGATGTTGCATTTATTATGATTGAATCCATTGGTGAAGCTCATAATTTGAATCTCGGAGCTCTTGAATTGTTTCCAATTGCTCCTGAACCTTTTCCCGAAGAGTAGAAATTGCACAGTTGAAACACTCACAATCATCACGATCACGACTCATCTCTTCCTTTCTTTCAAACTCTCTGGAATAAGGTGATGAATATACTCAATTTTAAAACTTCGAAATAAATCAGGTAAATACTCCTCTTTCCTCTCTTTACTATTTCTTTTTTTTTGAGTAAAAAAGTGGATCCTGCTATATTATATAGACAAAATGACAGAGTGTACAAGAGAGTAGGCCTGTGACCATACAAAATGCTGCCGATTATCATCGGAAACCAGCACATGCATATAGCAAGTAGCAGTAGTATAGAAAACATGATAACAGAGTGACATCTGTTCTGCCCTAAGGAAACCAGAACAGATGTCAAAAGTTCTAAGTTCACAAGAAACTAAAAACCTAGAAAGCAAGTAAAAAAGCCTACGAGCCATGTGACCTGTCATCCATGCTCATCCATGCTGGTAAACTGGAATGGCGAACTCTTGTGCACAGAGAGGGCATCTCTTTTTGGCAGGCGCATTGGAAAGTGCGTCAAAGAGCATATCCATACGCTGTCCCAAGAGGAGAGCTCGGTGATTTAAATCCGCCAGGT
>ML789481.1:40927-77084 GCA_009831015.1 Picea engelmannii | reverse complement strand
GTGCCAGTTCTGTCGTTTGCTGCCATGTCGCTGTACGAGGGGGGTTTCCCCCCCTCCCCCGTGCTCATAGTGCGCGTAACAGGGATCCCGTGAGACTACAGACAGTGGGGCAGCACTTCAAGGGCCGTGCTCTGACGTCAGAGTGCTTTGCATACAAAGGCGGGGACTGGTTCTTCAGATCGGGTTGCAGGTCGGCGCGCTCATCCTTCGACTCATCTGGATTTCTCTATCCCTCTCTTTACTATTTCATTAAGTATGTAAAATCTTGTTTATTACAGGTATGAGGGATAATTCCCGTGAATTGAAATATAACTTCATTATTGACTGAGAAGATTGGAGAGGCAGAGAAGTGGAGATTTGTAATGTCATTTTCATTGGGTCTGTGATCATCACTTGGTATGAAACTGAGACAATAATCATAAGAAAACACATAAAGGTAGGAATATTGTTGCGGATTAGATAGAAGTAGGAGTCTTGTCTTGACATAGAAATTCGTGTGAAGTATTTTTCGTTCATCAGAGCTAATGTGAAATTATGATATATCTGTCACCTCTCACTTTAGTCTTACCGAAAAATAAAGTTCTCTTTCTTATTCAATCATATTAGTCTTTATAGAAATGATAAACTTAGCCAATACCAGAAAATAAAAATCATACTCTTTAAACAAGTCTGACGAAGATTTTACATATTTCTTGATTTTAATTGAAAAAGTATATCTAGGATAATCCTAGTAAATTTAGCTCTAATATTAAATTACAACTGATGAGTTTTCTCAAGGTTCATCTTTGAAAACAAATAAATTTTTCCCTAATATAATTTACCTATAAGTGAAGGTATACTTAGAATTGAAAGAAAACTAAATTCAGAGTATTCTTAAAACTGTAGACAAACCAATTTTACATCAGATTAGAAATGGAAGTCATCCCTTGTATCCTTGATATAGTTGGTTGCCCCCACTTCAAAGTAATAAAATCAAAGACAGATGGTGAAAGGAAATTCACAAATTGATTGCCCCCATCTTGTCCAAATAGAGATGATGAAAGGAAATTCACAAATTGATTTCCCCCATCTTGTCCAAATTGAGATGATGAAAGGAAATTCATACAATGATTTCCCTCATCTCAACTAAATTAAAGATTGTTTTTGAAGTGGTGAAAGGAAATTCAATCGGGGAGATATAGATAACTTCATCGGGGTACTGAACATGCTTGTTGGCAGTGCAACAATATCTATGATGTCTACGAGGTTGTCTTACATATCTACATAATATACTTTGTTATTTACTTTTTTTTCAATAATACTTATATCCTAACCCAACTGGGTTTCCTTAATAAAACACACATTGTATCTTTATAACCTTGAGAGAAAAGAGATTCAGTTAAAATCAATATTCTAGTTAAATTTACTTTCATTATTCTGGAGAATTCTTGAATAAAGTTTTTGTTAGCTTGTTAGCTCGGGAGGTACTCCACATATGTGTCTTGTATGCAGAAGTTGCCTTGTACCTACACTACTAGACACTTGACTTTGTAATGGGTTTCTATAAAGTTGTGATAAAGTGGTTTTTTTATTAAAGTGACTTTTTAATAAATTGTACCTTCTAATTTATTAAAGTGACTTTATCTCATAAAATGCACTTATGTTATAAAGTGAAAATGTACTTTAATATTTTAAAGTGATTTATTTTGGAGGGAATGAATCATGACCCTTGATCTTGTAAAGACAAGATAAGATCTTGGCCATTAGATCTAGGGTTGGAGAAGGTGAAGGGTCACTTTTAGATTATAAGAGAATGCATTGTGTAGTGTGCAAGACACAATTGGGAAACGTCTGAGAGAGATTTTCGAGTAAGCGTGAGAGAGGGAAGTTAAGGCAACAAAGAGGACACATTTCCCAAGAGATATTGGGTACAAATCCCAAGGGAACATTTTTGTTTGAGTGCTGAGTTATTTTTTTTCTATTGGAGGTCGTATTGTATGGACCCGTACAATTTGTACAGCAAGGGGAAGAGGGCACAAAAATCGAGGGAGCATTGGCACAATTTTCGAGGTTGTTTTGAGTATTTTTCATGTTGTTGGGCTGTACAGATCAGTCCGTACAACATACTGAGGGGACACTTTTCAAGGTGCATATTTCTGGGTAGGTCATACAATAGTACAGACTTGGCATGCTTTTCAAGGCAGAATTTTGGGGGTTGTTTTAGTGTGTTGTAAGTGGATTTCTCTTGCGGGGAATTATATTTATTGTTGTTGATATGTACTTTCCTGAAGATGAATAATAAATCTCTCTCTTTCTCTATCTCTTTGGGTTTCCCCACATTGGGGTTTTCCCCGGCATTACCTAAATTTCTGAGTTTTTCATGGTTGAATGGTTGTTGTTCATTGTGTTTATTCCACTGCAAAATTGCTTAGCAATGTGTGTTTATGCTTATGGTAATTGATGAATGTGGGTTTAGACATTTCAGAGTTCATAGAAGACATTTATCTCTAGGTTTCTAAGTGTATGACATAATATTTACTTGTTTATTTTGTCATTTAAATTTCTACATGGTTTCAGAGCTTGGGCTCTGAGTGACAATGAGCAGTGAGATTTTTGGGCAAGGGTTGAAAGGGGAAATATGTTGTTTGTTTTCCTTTGAACAGTGACAAGGAATATGGTTGCATGCATTAGATTTGTGGATCAGTTGGATGGAATTTCCAACTATTTGCAGTGGAAGGTTCGGATGTTAGATGTTCTCAAGGAGAACAAGATTTGGAACTATGTCAGTTCTGTTGTTGTGGCTCCCACAACAGATCTTGTTTCTTTGGATTTGCATGAGGTCAAGAGGCCAAATCTCAGAGGATTATTCTATATGGGTTAAAGGACCACCTTATCCCACACTTGGCTGAGAAGAAGACAACCCAAGAGATGTTGGATTTACTTAAGAACTTATTTGAGGCAAAGAATGAAAACCGGAAAATGGCCTTGAAGGATAAGCTGCATGATACGAAGATGGGTAAAGGGGAGAGTGTGTATTCTTATCTTACCTGGGTAGCTCAAGTGAAAGATGATTTGGCTGTAGTTGGGGAGGTCATATCAGATTCATAGTTGGTGAGGATAGCCTTGAAAGGCTTCACCAAGGAATGGGAAGTCTTTGTGAAGTGTGTGGTGGTTTGTGAGCATCTTCCAGATCGAAGTAGACTGTGGGACGATTTCACTCAGGAGGAGATCTGGGAAGGATCTCATAGCAGTGGACAGAAGACAAATGGAGCTGATGAGAATTTTCTCTTGCTGCAAAGATCAAGAAGAAAGGAAGTTCCGGGAGGGACTTGAGTAAAGTCAGATGTTATTACTGTAACTAGTTGGGGCACCTTTCTTCTCATTGTCCTAGGAGGAAGAAGAAGAATAAGGAACAGGAGAGGCCTGAGATAGCTTCTACAACAACCATGGAGGAATTTGCTTCCAAGTATGACAAGAAATTTTCTTTTGTTACTCTAGTATCTAGTGTCGGTAGTGGAGGATTTGGGGGTGATATCAGATGGATTGTTGAGAGTGGAGCCTCTTGTCACATGATGAGAATCTGGCGAGTATTCCTTATTATCACATAGACAGGTCTTGACTGACTGGTGGAGAGTGAAGGAGGTATGGCGCGAGCTATACATGGAGTTGGAAAGGTTAGATTCTGACTCAAGTATGGAGGATTCCTAGAGCTTGATGGAGATATTTTTGTTCCAGGGTTGAGGGTTAACGTGCTCTCAGTCTCAGCCTTGGAGGATGATGGATATTGTACATTTTTCAAGAGAGGGCATGCATTTATTTACAGGGAGAGAGTGGACCTAGTGGAACCACAACTGATTAGTGATTGGGTGGACAAGTTGTACATGTTGCGAGGACAACCTTCAGGTTATGATTCAACATTAGATGAGGAGCAGGAGACTCCTGAGACTGTGGTGGGCCCAAGGATTCAGTATTGCATTTTGAGAGAAGAGAGGGAGTCTCTTCTGAGCATCGATAGGAGGCTTAGCTGGTGTGATTGAACTGATGCTTAGGGTGGAGTGGATTCTCTTAGGAGCTTAGGGTTCAGAGTGGTTGTTATGAGAATATCTTCTAGTTCGAGTTATGTGCATATGTTGAGGATGGCTCCAGGTTCAAAAGGAGATCCTACTGAGCACAGTGTGATGGGACTAGATGATGGATATGGAAACGAGTACATCCCTTGTATGTGTGATGGGAAAAGAGAGAGTGTTAGCTTGTTAGCTCGGGAGGTACTCCACATATGTGTCTTGTATGTGTAAGTTACCTTGTACCTACACTACTAGACACTTGAATTTGTAATGGGTTTTTATAAAGTTGTGATAAAGTGGTTCTTTTATTAAAGTGACTTTTTTAATAAAGTGTACCTTCTAATATTAAAGTGACTTTATCTCATAAAGTGCACTGATGTTATAAAGTGAAAATGTACTTTAATATTTTAAAGTGATTTATTTTGGAGGGAATGAATCATGACCCTTGATCTTGTAAAGGAAAGATTAGATCTTGGCCATTAGATCTAGTGTTGGAGAAGGTGATGGGCCACTTTCAGATTATAAGAGAATGCATTGGATAGTGTGAAAGACACATTGAAGAAGTTTGAGAGAGATTTTCGAGTAAGCTTGAGAGAGGGAAGTTAGGGCAGCAAAGAGGGTGAATTTCCCAAGAGATATTGGGCACAAATCCCAACGGAACATTTCTATTTAAGTGTTGAGTTATTTTTCTATTGTTGGAGGCCATATTGTACGGATCCGTACAGTCCGTACGGCAAGGGGAAAAGGGCACAAAAATCGAGGCAACATTGGTACAATTTTCGAGGTTGTTTTTCAGTATTTTTTTTGTTGCTGGGTCGTACAGATCAGTGTGTACAACATACTAAGGGCACACTTTTCAAGATGCAGATTTTTGGGTTGGTCGTACAACAATATGAACTTGGAACATTTTTCGAGGAAGAATTTTGGGGGTTGTTTTAGTGTGTTGTAAGTGGATTTCTCTTGCTGGAAATTGTATTTATTGCTGCTGATATGTACTTTCCTGAAGCTGNTCTGGGTTTCCCCACATTGGGGTTTTCCCTGGCATTGCCTAAATTTCTGAGTTTTTCATGGTTGAATGGTTGTTGTCCATTGTGTTTATTCCACTGCAAAATTGCTTAGCAATGTGTATTTCTGCTTATGGTAATTTATGAATGTGGGTTTAGACATTTCAGAGTTCATAGAAGACAGTTATCTCTAAGTTGCTAAGTGTATGAAAAATTATTTACTTGTTGATTTTTTCATTTAAATTTCTACATTTTTAAGAAAGAAAACCCTTATTAGCCCGACTTGAGATTGAGCACCAAGTACACTTTAAGTTTTTAAATATGGTTATTTGTATTACTTCTATAAAAGATTAAATTTCTAAAAAAAGAAAGAAAACATTTAGATCAATAAAATGCAATAATGACTCCATTTACCCAATTAAGGCACCTGGTCTATTATTCCTTCATGCCTCATAGGGAGCCACAATCCCCAAATAGAGCCTATGTTAGAACATAAATAATATTTTCAAATAAAAATAAAAATTTCAAATTTCTTTGAGTTTTTTTGTCTTTTACAAAAAAAGTTTTAACTTCAGAAGTATCATTTCTTAAACTAATAATATTTTCGTTACATTTTGACAGGGCGAATCAAACATCATCAATTAACTTGACACTTATAGAAATTGATGGCTCTCGCAATTTCAGAGATTCAAAATCACAAAATGTTTAATTAATGGTATAACTCCTATTCTAAGTTTCACTTAGAGACTTCGTGCTTTGACACTTCAATCTCAAATGTCTAAAGGTCCTAAAAACCTTGAAGTCGTGAAGCTCTGAAGTCCCAGAGCTCTGAATTTCTATAATTTTTTTAAGTACTCAGATGATGTGACCTATGTCACCTGGCACTATTTTTACTTGGAGACACATGGCACTCATTTTGCACACTATTGGACATGTAATTCACACGATTCAGGGTAACATGTGTCACTCATATTCTCATGACACGTCATCATAGGTGATGTCATCCTTCCACATCACTTTGGGAGATTTTCCTCCGAAAGATTAATTTTTCAACAAATCTAAGAAGCGTCGGAGTGCCAAAATACTAAAGCACCGAATATTGAAGGGTAAAAAATGATTTATTTGGCATAATTAATGGTAAGTAATCACTTCACAACTTCGGCCTTCAGGATAACTTTAAACAATTCTAATGAAAACCCACAAAGCTCCGAAGTACTGAAGTTCTGAAGCATTTAAATTTAAAGAGATCATAAACAATGATTAATTAAGGCAAGTGTTAATTAAAGGATTAATAAGTGCTCCATGAATTCGATCTTCGACAGATGTTTAACATTCCTTATTTGAAACTCCTGAATGTTGAAGCGTTGAAACACTTATACTCATTAATCATGATCATTAAAGGTATATTAAACTTGGTTAAGGAAAAATATTTGAAAATCTCACTGCCGCTAGGTAATAAATTCGACAGATTTGTCATGATTACCCTGTCATTCGAAGTTATTGTAAAATTGATTACTGTTTTGTAAAATATTTTGAACTTCATATCATTTATCCATTCTCTTTCAAAACTTTCACTTCATTATTCGTATTCATATTTTTTTATTTTCTACAGGGGATGATATTGGAAAAGAAAAAAATAAGGAACCACGTAAAGAAACAAGAAAACGAGATCCGTTCGCGGAAGTGCCAAACCCAAATTAGATATTTTTTCAGACACTACCGCTCGCTTGACAGACATCATTAAATCATGGAAGTAGGTTTATGAAATCAGGAACATGAAACCTCCCTCCTTTCTGATGAATCAAGCAAAGGAGAAGATGATTCGTCTGCAAACAAGCTTAGAGAGGTGGCTAAGTCAGAACTTCACAAAGATGCAGTGCGAACAAAACTATTGTCGTATACAGATATGATATGTTGGGCCCTGGACCATGTAGATATTTCGACTAGAACCATCTATAGTCCTCAAAATATCATTGTTGACTTATTTCAACCTGAGGACATTCAAGTAATGTATAAATTAACTTGCAATCCCAAATATGTTTATAATGCACCATTTATAATGAAATTTGAGAATGATGAATGTGCAAGTTATGACATAACTATCCAAGATATAGTCAAAACTTGGTGGGGAAATGAAAATAAATTCAAAGTTGATATCCATGGCATATACTCTACATTGTTCCTGAGTTTATTCTTTAAGGCTATAAATCATACCGTCAAGGCATCCGTAAATGATTTTAAAGGAATGATTTGGGAATAAGAAAACAAAGGAAGATTAAAGCAGAATCAGTTTCTCAACTGCTTCTGTCTTGCTTCCTGTTGTTCTTGGATGCTAATGTCTCGCTCAATAGCAGCCCATGAACGTTCTAACTCAACCCGGTTAGTTGTTGTTTGTAAAATAGTATTGAATAAATTTAAGGCAATACTAGTTTGATCCTGAAGGCCCGGTTCAACGTTGGGTTGTCTTCTATTTGGGATAGTCATGGATGATAAAACTTTATTTATTTATAAAGGGATTTTAATCAGTTTGTTACTTTAGATTTCCGGAGATGAGATCAAGGAAAACAATTTTAAAATCTAAAATAGTAATCTAAACACATTCAAGGTCGTTTCCTGGTTTTGTAACAATTTCGAGAATTGTAAACAAAAAATAAACACTACAAAGAAATATAAGGCTTTAATCAAGAAAGAATCTCATATTTCAATAGACAGCGATGAAAGAAAAACGAGGTTTCTAACAAGAGTTAAATATTAAGGAACAAAAGTTTTACAGGTCTTAAAATTACTAAAGTGATTTCAGAGGAAAAACTGTAAATCATTTGACATCCAAACCAATCTGGAATATAAATCCACGATGTATATAACTTCAAATTGATTACTTGTTAGAGAAAACATTAAAGGAAAAATTCAACAAAGTATACTAAACAGGGAGAAGACACATAGCTACAAAGTTGCAGGATCCAGAATCTCGTTTGTGATCTATATTCTGATGTATCTCAAAACTGATATTACAAAATAGCTCTCTCCAAAATTTCTGAAGCTCTTTCTCAGCCTTTAGAAATTATATTTATACATTTTCATCAAAGTTTCTCATTGGTGACTAACCAACTTCCTAATATTTCGGTTACATAAAAACAATGTCAATCGTTTACAATTTCTTTTTAATTTCTTAATAATAAAAACATTAAAAAAGGTTTTAAGCTTGTGTTGACGAACTTTCTTTTTCCACATCAATACACTGAATGCATTTTTCTAAAAACTTTAGAATGATCCTGGGAGCATTGGGTATCTCATTTTCTTCAAATGAGAAAAATCTCTTCTGCAATTCGGGTAACCAACTTTGTATCATCCTTTCTGTGAATTTAACAGTTTTCAACTTTAGACTTGAAGTTACCATCCACTTGTTGATCTTTGTAATGTTGATCAATTTGATGTTTGAAATCTCTTCTTTCATTTCCTCCAGCTCTTCTCTAAACCTCAGCTGGTGTTTGGCAATATTGATTTCGCCTAACAATCCAGAACAACCATCTGTTCCAATATTCAATGAATCTCTTTCAAAGAGGTCGAAAATTCCCTGGAAATCCTCATTAACTTCTCTTGTGATTCATTTATATTCAGCCAGTTTTGCTTCCCACACTTTTATCATTATGTCTCCTTTAACCTGTTCAGAAATAGATAATTTCTGAGTCTTTCCAATTTCTTCCTTTAATGAGGAAGCCACTGCCTTCTGAAAAGTTTTTCTTGCTTCTTTCGCCTCCCTTTCTTTCTGGAACACATTCTCCAAAGACTTATTTGATTCCTGAAAATAATTTTGGATTATTTCCAGATTCAAGAACACTTTCTGTTGTTCCTCCTCTATTCTTACATATATCTCCAATACTTGTGTCTTGAAATTTTCTAGCTCTACTACCTAGTTAGTAATAGAAATAATCTTATCTTGCAAATGTTTGTTTTCTTCTCCCAGCTTTCGAACCTGTTCTTGTGTGACCTGTATTAAGTGTTTTGCCTCATCCAAGTCTTTATTCAATTTATGGATTTCTTGCATATCCTTTAGTCTAGCTTGTTCTAGACCCTTCTGTATTCCCCAACTAATATTTCTTTCATTTTCTTTTAGTTTGTCTTGCAACTGGATTATTGTTTGGTCCTTCTGTTCAAGCAGAGTTGTTAAATTGCCTACATAGTACATGTTTGTTGATGCTATTTCACCCATTGTACCTGCTAATTCTGTAGCAAACTCTCCATCCTTGAGTTTCTTTCCATCTATAATAACTCTGTGCTTTTTAATCATTCCTTCTCCTCTTGGATGAATTTCCTGTTTCAAGATTGCTCTTCGCTTTTTACTGAAAAAGTAATCAGATGGGGGGATTTCATCTCTTGAAATCGGCTATAAATCACTGACATATAAAAATCCTTCATGGGGGGTTCTGAAAGTCGACTGTAATGGAGTTAAAGAGGTGATAGGACTACCAAGTTCTATTGAAGTTGTTCCTCCTATTTTTTCTGGAATGTTCTTCATGATTTCTGGAATTGTTTCTGGCTCTTTTCCCTTATCCATTCCCGATTCTTTTTTTTGAGAACCCTCTGCATCTTGGGAAGGTATCTCAGTATTCTTCAACTTACCTTTTTCATTCGCTTTATCCTGTATATTAGTTTCGAACCCTGGAGGAGATCCTTGTTGTTCTGGCGATGGAGTCAAAATTTCACCCTGTAAGCTCTTAGGTAGGTAGCTTCGTCTATGGCTTTGAAAAGATGCAAACCCAACCTATGAGTCAGGTGGCAAGGCCTGTACTCTATTCAACACTTCTCCATAAGACTTAACATCTTTAAATATATCATCATAAACAGATACTTCATGTTCATATGCCTTTAGATTACAATGAGTGAAATGCCTATTTATTATTTGGTATGGGTCATATTTTCTGTGCTCAATATTTACTAACTTCACTTCTTCCAATGACTCAGCCTCTACCTTAGAATGGCCTAAATTTGATAAAGGAAATTTCCCAATATGAACAGGGAAAGATGGCCATGCTTTTTTCTGAAGTGCTTTTAATTCCAATCCAACACCGCCCTTGGCTATCTGATGAGCTACTTCTCTGCACACCAATCTATCTGGTAGAAATTTTGGGAGTGTGTGGGGGGGAATGGAACAGCCATAAACCCTAATATAGGAAAAAGTTTCCTCAATAAACTAGTCGACAACTGATTTAAGACTTTCTATGACTGCATCAGAAATGAAAAACCTCATAAAATGCCTCTTTAGCATTCTCTTCCCAAAGGGATGAGTGATATTTATGAATAGGTTCTACACATGAGATGCTCCAACTCCAATTCATTAATTGAAAGGGGGTCATAAAACAGATTGCATCCATACTATACGCAGACATATAAAAAGACATTGGTTGTCCCTTTGACTTGGCTGCTTTGTAATTTAAAATTTCTTGCGTTAGGTTATCCGACAAAATTGTATGCCAGTTAAAACCATTTCCTTTTGAAACTTCCTCTAAGAAGGGTACCCAGTCTGCATGAAAGTGACAGGGATCTTTTCTCCTGAAAAGTCTGCATAACATCATGGCTATATAAACCATATATTCGTTTAAGGAGGCTGTAGCATAAATCCCATGAGTATCAGCCCTAAACTTTGCTTCAGACCTCGCCCATTCTCTAATCATGTCGGGATATGTCTGGTCTGCCTCAATACATTCCTTTCTTTGAAATTCAGCTAAAAATTCAGCATTAAAGGTGTGTTTATGATTCGGCAAGAGTTTATACATTACTTGAATGTGCTCATGCCTGAATGAGCCAACGATAGCTCCTTGCTCGTTCTGAATGCTCCTTGTGGGGATATCAACTTTATCCAGAGCCCAGCTGATCATATCAGTGTATGCCACAAGTCGTGGGCACGCAACAACCTTGTGAAGCTTAGACTCAACAATGTCCCGGATATGATTTTCGGAATCCGGGTCTGCATTCTTTAGCTCATACTCCAACGATTCAGAGATTTGAGCCCATGATTTGGTGGAGTTTATGGCATGTGGAGTAGTATCAGAGATAATATCACCTTCCTGTGTATCTTCATTTTTCTTCGGTGCCTTTTTAGGTGCCATGGCTCTGCGTTTGACTTGAAAACCTGTTACAGAAGATGGATGAACGAGCTCAGCTTAAAATGAAAAATACAGACGTTCGAATGTTTTACTTTGAATACATTTTAAAACATGACAAGATTTACACAACTGTCACGAATTTAAAGCCCTTAATGCGGAATATATTTTCGAAGATATGCATTTAATGTCCGTACTTAAGAGCTCTCGATTTTTCAAATAAAACGAGAAACTTACTTAATCGAAAAACAAATCATTAATGAACACTTACAAAAAGATTACTTTTAAACCTGTTTTAGACAGAAAATTTATTAGTGTTAATTATAGATTAAATCTGAAAACATTACTTTTTGGGGTTTCATAAATCTTGATGTCGAAAGGTATGTCGTCGAAAAAGTTCGATCGCCGAAATTGCGAAATCGTGAAATCGCTATGTTTTATTTAGGATTTAAACGTTTTTATCATGTTAATTAATCGAGATTCGACCCTTTCGGGATTTCTTAAATCAGTATTTCGGGAAACATGATGACATGAGACGTGCTCTCACAGAATCGTGAAATCGCGATGGCTTGTTTCTTTTTTCAACATAGAACTTAACTTATCTTAATTAACTAAATAATCATGATTAGGGCCAAAACATCATTAGTTTAATCTATCGGGGTTTCGGAAATCAGGATTTCGGGAAACATGTTGACAAGAGACATGTTCTCACGAAATCACGACATAATTATCTTAACTCTTAAATTTTCTTAAAAGAGAATTAATTAATTCGTGTTTTAATTAAGACTTAAATGTATTGGGAAATCGGGGATCGGGGTTTCAGAAATCAATTTGCATCAACCATTTGTTTGCAGAAAACCCTGAATCCCAATTTCTTTAATGTTTAAATTAAAAAATCGAAAATTTAAAATTACCATCCATTTTAAATATTTTTTCAAAGAGCGTTGGAAAACTTGTATTTTTGTAAACATTTTTCCATTCGTTATTAAAAAATAATCGATAAAAAGGTATCGCGAAATTAGAAATGACGAAATTCTTATTTTAAGAAAGTTGAAACCCGAAAAACACAAAAAAAATAAAAATCTAGGCCTTAAGGATAAAAGATTTTAAGATCTGTTTCAACACTCTACATCCTCTTTTGATTCCCACATTATGTATGCAACCATGATACTTTTTAGAATGTTCAGAAAGAAAATCCCTACACATTTTACTATAGATAGGGTTCCTATAATTCATGAAGTAGCAGAGGCTTTTACTTTTGATTAGGGAAAATGTTGCTAGACAATCTATCCAAACAAATAGAGGACTACATAGCCCATAAATATAAAGGAGAGCATGCTCCCTTCTATATGTCTACATATATCATGGATGCAATATGTTTCTGAACCCCATTTGCTCTCATGATTTGGAGTTGGACTCTTACTATCACCGAGCCTATACATTTTTATCATTCCAAATTATGGAAGGAAAATGCAAGGGATTATTTTTATGAGATTTTTCACAACGTTGTTATTCCAATACATGAAGCCATTTATGGTCAACCTCCTCCCAGAATTTCTAAACAAATTATGGAGAATCTGAGTGCTATTGCAGACTAGTGCTTTGAAGAATGTTTTTCTTATCTTATATTTTTTGGTTGTTTTGCATCTCCACATGCTCTACCCAGATTTCTACCAAACAAACTTGTTTGTAGAGAAGTATCCTATCAGACAGTTTCAACAAGCATCACCAAAGAACTGAAGGCTGCACATAAAAGAGTTTTCCCAACCTATCCTATACATGTTGGTATATTTTCATTATCATATTTTGGACATGCTAAGGTTGAAGCTTCAGCCTTAGATGATATTACATTTACTGACATTGAATTAAATAAGCATGATCCACATAGGGTGGTAGAAAATAATTTGGATCAATTTAACATGAAGAAATACTTCCATGAAGATTCACCTTACGACGAAGTTTTCAGAGGAGCTAGATCATATGATGAAGTTATATCCAGGTTTCAAATTCTTCTCGAAGAAGAACAATCAGGTTTTATCAGCTTCCAAAAGAAAAGGAGCATTTTACCCAAAATATTGCAAGTTGAACAAAGTCTTAATCGAACTTCACTGGTGACACCATCATCAAACCCCAAGAAACATGACTTGCATGAGGTCAAAACCAAAGAAGTTGAAAATATGCCAGAGATATTGTCCAAGGACACAACAATTACAGGAATAATCGTACCAGGTAAAACTGATCTAGAATCATTAGCATTGTTTGAAGCTTTCATGAAACACAGTCATGCTTTTCCTTAGTTGTTTTGAAACACTGAAACTCTCATGAAAGATGTCATAGTTCAAGGGGAATCTATTGCACTTGCAATTCCCATACCATCTTTAACTCCCCTAGCAACAAGTTTTGATTTACCTAGTTCAAAGGTTATAAATATAGATGACCTAAAACCTATTGAACCAGAAGAGATGCCTTCATTAGATTCCTTCTTCACTAAGAAAAGGAAATCTATCATATGAAGAGAAATTCAACAAAAGGGAGGAGTACTTCCTAAAATGAAAATAATGGTATATGATGGACAGGGACAAAGTGACCCTGAATTCGCAAAGCAGGTAGCAGATTCAGTGGGGGGGCATTTGCAACAACCAAGTTATGGTCAGTAGATAAATTAAGGGAAAAACTTGACCAGAAGAATTTTTTGATTGAGAAATTGCAAAATGACTTGAGACAGGCATAAGTCATTATCAGGAAGAAAATCAATTATGAACTAAGTCAGGTCGAACATGGTTTTGAGCAGCAAATCAAATAGTTAGAAGAGAAATTGAAGATAAGTTTTCAAGATCAACACTTGAGTAAGAACATGATTTCCTAGAGAGATACATTCATAAATCAATTGCAAGCTCAAATAGCTACAATTGAAAGCATAGTAATTGACATTCCCACCTTCAAGAAACAAGCATTAGAAATCAATGAGGGGTTGTAGATAGTTCAAGAGATCTTGTATCAAAGCTATGATACTATCCAAAAACATTATCAGGTAATCAATAATTCATTGCATATTATTGATGATAAAGAGAAGAATATATTATTGCTAGATCCAAACTTCGGGAACTTATAGTGTGGAGGAAAATCTCAACCTACCAGGACTTGTTCCTTTTTCAAAAATTGAGCAGCTAAAAAGAGAAATGGTCTTAAAAGCTTGGGAAAGAAATCTTGAATAAAGTTAAAGATTAGCTAAAGAGGCAAAGAATGCGTGTCTTAATGCTCTTTTAGATGTAGATGTAGAGATGGTAGAAATTGATATCGGTGATATTCATGCTTATATTGGGAAATTCGAGATTGAAAAGAGAAAAGAAAACCTGAAGAAAAGCAGAGAGAGAATGAAAAATGCCATGTCACAAGTCAATCATGTTGATTTTAAAATCTTAAATGATCTTCTGGTAGAAAAAAGTTTGCAATATCAGATCACCCAATAGGTTGTAGTAAAAATTCAAAGAAATTTACCATTGGTGCATAAAAGGGTTTTTACCTTTGAATTAAATGCCAATATGGAACCCCCTAGGTTCATTATTGCACTATTGTATTTGGATGCGAAATACAAGGATCAACAAAAGGCAGTTGCAACTATGAGCAAATAAAGGAAGAATGAATCAGTAGTAAGCGAAGAGGTTCTCAGAAAGTGGACAAATGTTCAAAATCTTTGTAACATTTAGTTAATTTATATTTTATTCTATTTTGAGAGCTAAGAATGTGGAAAGTATAACCACTTTTGGTTAAGACAATTTTCTATAAATAAGTAGATTAGTGATGTAATCAAGGCTTCTTCTGGTCGAATGTAAAAAGAGAGACTTCTTAATACAAATTATACAGGAAAGAGAGAGATTCTATATTTCATTTCTTTGAGTTATGTTTTTTCTGTGTGTTGATATTTCATCATAGTCCATTTTATTCACTCTATGGTACTTAAAGATTCAAAGACTACAATTTAGTAATACATCTACTATGGTTCATATAATTGGAATTATGTTCGGCTACAAATTTTCCTCTGTTATTACTGTGAGTAAAACAAGACCTGTATATGTGTGGATCTCGTCATCTCAATTCATGTTTAAGACATACTCTTCATGTTTCTTCTATGGAAAATAAGGTAATATTTATCAGCATTGGATACCTTACTTTGTTTGTCAATTATGTTTGCTAGAATTCTACTTTCCATTTCTTTAATATTGATAAAACTCAAAGGAAGAGATATTACCTCTGTGTTTGCTAAATCATTAAGTTATTGAAAGTTCCATCTAAAAAATGAAGGTATAAAAGCACTATAAAAAAATTCTTATGATTTTTTTATGCCTAACATTATTCTGTGAGCCTAGAGTAAATCTCGGGAACAACATGGACTTTTTACAGAGTATATAAGGGAAATTATGCATCTTTGAATACTAGAAATGCCCTGGTTAGGAGAATATTGTTAGTAGACAATGAGCTCATCAAAGCATATTTTGTAATTCTAGAAGCATTTTTGAAACTCTTGTAACTCTTTGGCATTTTATACGTCTTTTATTAATATAAATTTCACTCTTTTTTCTGTCAAAAAAAATGATAAAAATCCAATGAATAATAGTCTAATTTGAGGGGGAAACCTCCTTTTACCATATATCCAATTCACAAGACAAGATATGATGAGATGAAATGATCCTAATACTAGGTCTCCTTGGTGTGTGTGTGTGTGTGTGTGTGTGTGTGTGTGTGTGTGTGTGTGTGTGAGAGAGAGAGAGAGAGAGAGAGAGAGAGAGAGAGAGAGAGAGAGAGAGTATAATTTTAATGAAAGGGTGCATTGAAGGGTTCTTGCCTACATACAAATATAACACTAGAATTGTAATAATTCAATAGATAGGGCTTAATAAGGGGTTTTATACTTAACATGGGGCTTTGTCTAGGGCTTAACAAATAGAATCTTGAACCAAGTCATATTACAACTAGATTAGATATATTTCTCATTCACAATGATCTCCTTCTTACTAATATGTTAATAATATCCAATATCATACCTTCTAGTGTGTAGATCATAAGCCCATTTCTCATCTATTATGATAGTGTATGGATCTTGACTAATTTTTTTATTTTTTTTCAAAACACATAAATAATAATGTATCAAATCATATTTGTAAAAAAATTATATCATTTATCTTAGGCGATAACCGATTGATTTCTTGTTACTACTTTTAAAATTTGGCAACAAGGCCTTTCTATTTGTGCCACATGTGCATCATTGACAATAATTAAAAAAAAAAAAAAACTTATGAAATCATATTTAGAGAAAAAAAAATTCATATCAAATTTAAAAATACATGGAAAAAATTCTACACACTAATATACAACATGATATATCGCCTCCATGTTGAAAGAAATGAAAAAAATAATAGAAGTGAATTATTAAAAACATTTTTTTGTCCTATATAAATTTACACGACTTCAATTGAAAATTCACAGTTTTCCCAAGAGTAGTTACTACTAACTAATCATCCATATGTAGCCAATATACCCAAAAAATTGGGATGCATAATCATTGATTTGGAAAAAATATTAAGAAAACCTATTATATGTTCATGGAAAATGTTTATATTTAGTCTAAAAATATAAGTGTATGCACAACTATAGTCATAAATTAGGCTACACGCTTTTCACTTTTAATGAAAAAATGAAAAATGTTAGCTTAAATTTCTTCCAAAAAATTGAAATTTAGCCAAATTGGTGAAATTTCGCTTAAATAAAATAATTGATCTTGACCATATACCTTTCAAATTCTCTCCTATATGGATCCATAAATCCAGAACAATGGAAATAAAAGAAGAGGAATGGAATAGACCAATATTTGGATGTCCATCCTATGTTTAAGAGGCAAAGTTGAGAATTGTCGAGTTTATTGTAAAATAATGGGATAAATATTCCTTCACTTTCACAATGAAATAGAGAATTGATTTTCTAGCTCAGCTGGGATATTTACAAAAAATAATGGAAGATGATGAGGTTACAAAGAAAAATATACTGGAAGAAATGGAATTATGCAACAAAATCCACAAAACCAGTAGAAAGGAAGAGGAAATGTGGCATCTAAAGTCTAAGAGTTTTTGGTTGAAATATGGTAACAAAAACACCTCATTTTTCCATAAGAAAGACATATCTAGAGAGATGATTTTGTTTGTTAAATAAATAAACTTAGAATATGGTACTAGCTTGACTGATTTTCCAGCCATCAAATAAGCATCATGATCTCATTTTGAGTCCTTGTATATAGAGGATGAAGAAGCTGAACTAAACTCACTCACAACAATGTTGGACAAAATTCCCATTCTAATCTCTTTAGAAGAAAAAACATAGTTAGACAAATCCATCAAAGGGGAAATATCATTAGAGACATTTAGGAGTTGGAACCAAATAAATCCCTAGGGCTAGATGACTTCTCTATCCATTTTTATCATTCATGCTTGTCTATTATCAAATTCAATTTGAAATTCATGTTCAATCACTCTAAAAAAATGAAAAAGTTTGGGAGAAGCACCAACTAATCCTTTTTATCTCTTGTTCCCAAAGAAGTCAATCACTCTTCCTTTTCTAGATTCCACCCCATTTCATTGTGTAAATCCTTCTATAAAATTTTGACAAAAATAATGGCAAACATGCTTAAAAATATTCTCCCCAAAATTATTTCTAACAATCAAGGTGAGTTCAT
Organism: Picea engelmannii; assembly: GCA_009831015.1. Classification (NCBI taxonomy): domain Eukaryota; kingdom Viridiplantae; phylum Streptophyta; class Pinopsida; order Pinales; family Pinaceae; genus Picea; species Picea engelmannii. The sequence goes on along the minus strand of ML789481.1, from coordinate 59,212 downwards.
GTAGAAAAAACAAATCCTCAACAATATTATTTTGGTGCATGAGAGAATCCACTCTCATAACAAATAAATAAAATGGTATGATGATCAAGATGGATATGGTGAATGCGTTTGATTAGCTAAGACAATATTTTCTCTTTGTTGTTATTTTCAATTTTGGATTTGTTGACTCCTTTGTTCTTTGGGTGAAATCTTGTATTAGCTTGTTTTTTACCTCCCCTCTTATAAATGGGAGTCCTACCAAGATTGTCGAGAAAAATAGGGGATTAAGATAAGGGTTTCCCCTTTAACCCTCTCTTTACATAACTATGGAAGAATCTCTACAATGATGATTATAATTTGAAAGGGTGTTAGGTAGTATATAAGGAATTGATTTTTCTAGAAGAATAAAATATATTAATTAGTCCTAGTTCATCAATGATACTCTCCTTATGGGAGGTACAGGCACATATAGTATCATAGCCAAGAAATTTAAATTTGTTTTTGACCAATTCCTCGATGCTTGTGGGGGTAAAGTTGACAATGGGAAAAGACACATCTATGGGTGGAACCTTAGTGCTCATTAGCTCCAAAGTATTTACAAAATTTTAGAATTCCCATACTTTTCCTTCTGGACATATTTTAAATACTCTGGCATACCCATCTCTTTAGGAAACCTCACTTAAATTATATGGAAAGGAATTTTAAGAGAAATCAAAATCATATTTCACTAATGGGGAGCATAGTGTTTGAATTTGGTAGGTAGAGTGGTCCTTATTAGATCAATTTTCTCAGCTTTTCCCATATACCAATGTTCATCCATGTTGGATCCTTCCAGAATAATGCATTATATGGAAAAGGAAATTCACAAATTTCTTTGGTAGGGGGGAAACTAACAACAAAAATTTCCATTTGATGAATTGGAACATTGTTAGAGCCCCAAAAGAAAATGGTGGACTAGAAATAAAATATCCAACACTAACAAATCTAGCTTTGGCTACTAAGAATCTATGGTGGCTTATAATTGGTAAATTCGAGTCATGGAAACAAGTTTTGTTCAAAAAATACTTTCAAGGAAATGAAAAAATGTCTATTGATCAAACTCTACATGGTGGGAAGGGATATTTAATATGGATGATTTGCAGAGTTGTTGTGCCTTTAATTCAATCCAAATTCACTTGGATCCCTAGAAATGGAAAGTTTAGTAATATTTGGGATGATGGTATTATGGGCCAATCAAATATCAATCAAAATTATGAGATAATGAGGCTAAATTAATGTATGGATATGTAGGGTATTAAAATTCCATATGATTTGTCATCATGGGACACTAATGTTGGACAAGGTGGAAACCGCCCCCCCTTCTCCCTTTTCCTACCCCTTAGTTCCATTCTCTTCTAGCTCTTCTTTGTGGTTGTTCTCCCGTGGTTAAAAAAATGATTGAAAAAATGGGATGGATTCCTAATGGAAATGTTTGTGATGTTAATTAAGTTTATAATTATCAAATTTAGAATATGTCCATGCCTCCATGCTCTAATATTTGGGATGATGGTATTATGGGCCAATAAAATATCAATCAGAATTATGAGATAATGAGGCTAAATTAATGTATGGATATGTAGGGTATTAAAAATCCATATGATTTGTCATCATGGGACACTAATTATTGTTGGAAAAGGTGGAAACCGCCCCCCCTTGTCCCTTTTCCTACCCCTTAGTTCCATTCTCTTCTAGCTCTTATTTGTGGTTGTTCTCCCGTGGTTAAAAAAATGATTGAAAAAATGGGATGGAGTCCTAATGGAAATGTTTATGATGTTAATTAAGTTTATAATTATCAAATTTAGAATATGTCCATGCCTCCATGCTCTAGGATTAGAAAATATATTTAGAATGGGGACAGATTGCTAAAAATCAATATCTTTTGCTAGACAATGGTTCATGGACGACTATTAAAAATGAGATCCTCCAAAAACAAGGCACTCAATGACTACAAGGTGTTCCTTGCATACATCAATGGTTGAAACTCATCAACATTTATTCTTTGAATGCCCCTTCAAAAATCAGGTAAAGATGCCCCTTCACAAATAAGGTTGAATCTACATCCCCTTCTCACTCATGTGCTTGAGCCTATGATGCCACAATGTTGTATTCACTCCCATAGAAGATAAATCAATAGAAGATTTAGCATTACAGATACATAAATACAACATACCTACATTTTCTCTTTTTTCCATTATCAGTGATCCTTTAGTTACCTTCCATGAATTTCTAATAAATGTAAATGTACAAACTTCACTATCTAACTTCCCTGTTGAAATCTGATTTATTCTCAAATTAGGAACGTGCTTCACCTATTTCAACAACCATTGCTTTCCATTATGTAATTTTATTTGTATCTTACCATTTCAAACAATTTTACATGGTTTATCATCACCCAAATAAATCTCTCCATAATCACCTTGAACACAATATTGAAAACATTTCCTATGGGGTGTGGCATTAAATGAAACCCATAAGTCTACCACCCAAGAATTAGTAATATTATCTAGTGAAAGGATAAAAGAATCTTACAACACATCACCCATTACATTTTCTTCTTGATTATTCTCCTATCGTCCATCTCCTTGTTTTCCTTTTCGAGACCAACTGTATTTCTTTAGGTGTCCTTTCTTCCCACAATTCTATCACTCTATCCTCCCTATGGATTTGGATCCACCTTTATTATACTTCCCATGATTCCCTAGGCTCTTTCCTCTCTCCATTTGTATTCCCTTGTTCTCCACAGTCAAAGCATTACCTGATGTCTCACTTGTGCTTTTATGTCACATTTCCTTGCTAAGGATAACACCAACAACATCATCAAACTTTAAAGTGCTTGAACTAGAGACATAATTACTCATAGCCATGACCAATCCATTCCATCTTTTTGACAATGAGAACAAAATCAAAATATCCCTAACCTCATCATCAAAGTTTACTCCTATATAACTTAACTGATTGGTGACCATGTTAAACTCATTTAAATGATCAACAACAAACCCACCTTATGAGATATTCATATTAAATAAATGCTTCATATGAAATACCTTGTTGGAGGCTGAGGGTTTTTCATACAGTTTAGCCAATTCCTTCATCATATCTGCAATTGTTTTTTATTTGAAATGTTGAAAGCCATCGATGCTGCCAGACATAGCCATATTATTCATAGTGCCTTTATATGAAGAAAATCCCATTCTTTTTCCTTCACAGTTTTCATCTTCTTTGCTATTCCACCTAATGGTAAGAATATATTCTTCTGATATATATAGTCATCCATTTGCATCTTCCATAGATGGTAGTTTTGGTCATTAAACTTCTCGACCTTAAACTTTCCTTCTTCTGCCATTGTTCCCACTTGAACTAGGAACCCTCCTTTCCTGCGAGTTTATCATCCAAATAGACCTTCGACTATGATACTAGTTGTTAGGAATAGGATAAAAAAACAAAATTAATAAAAACAAATCAAAATGAATGTGGAAATGAAACATAGAAGAACTCAATACAAGAGAGACACCAATATACGTGGTTCACCCGATATGGGCTACATCCACGGAGAAACAACCAATACTTCCTTTATTCCTCCCAACAAATGAAGGGATAACACCTACATCACATCCACTACAACCTCCTCTTCACTCTCTCACCGTCTCCTCTCTCAGACACACAATACTCTCTCTCAACCACACAACCTTTAACTAGGATTCATTACATATAATCCTATGGGAAAATACCATGGGTTACCCAATACCATGGGCCCATAAACCACTGATAGTAAACCCATTATTGATTGTAATACAATGCCCCCATATAGGAGAGTTTCCTTCTAAGGAAAAAAAGGACCAACATAACTTCTATTGTTAGATCTGTGACCTAATAGTGAATGGTCCATATTGACTATAAAACTACAATATTTTACAAGGAATTTTTCTAAAAAATTCTCTTTGGGGGAATTTCCCCCAAATACCCAATAGGGGGGCCTCCAAAAATATTATCATCACTCCCTCTAGACCCATTGGTGACAATATTGGGGGGGAAACACCCCTCCATCAGGAACTGGGATCCAAACATGACTGAAACAAGACCTCTAAATTAGGAAGATAATCAGTCTCCGCATCTAACACTGTAGCACAAATTTGGTGGAGTTACAGAGGGAATCAACATGTGTTGATGTAAACAATTTCCTTATAAAGAGTGAGTGATTACTTTTGAGGTCACTCTAAATTGTTTTCTTGGGGTGCTTTATGAGAGTTTGGGTACATGATGTATTCTCATCCCCTAGATGGTACAAGATGGATTGGCACATGAGAGATAGTCCTTGATGGATTTGCATAGTTGAGATATCTTGCTTGGTGGGTGCTTGACCTTAAATGGTTGTTGGCTTAGTGTTCTTCCCTTAGGCATTGGAGTTATCTCGACATTTTAGTGGATGTCCTTCATTGGGGGCCTATGAAGGATCCACTTGCTTGGAGAGCACCCTACATGGATTGAGTTTTGTGTAGCTTGGAGGAGGGTATCAAGCCCAAGTTGGAATGAAATATCTTGGATCCATATTTGAAGGATTGGAGATGGATTGGGGATTCTTGTGGATTTTACAATATTCTTGTAGGGGAAACTGAACTAGGGGACTACATTTATTAGGTGGATTGGTGGAGTCTATGGAAGCTTTTAATGGAGGTACGTGGACTTTCCTTTTGTAGATACATCACCTTGAAGCCAAAATTGTGCATGAAATCACCTTGGATAATGAGACACACACTTTAGAGTGTAGTGTCTCACTTGTCTTGGCCTACAAGTGATCATTGTAGGTTGCTTGTAAGGGCTAAGGCCTACATTCTATTGTTGTCCTCCCTTACCTCTCATATAAATAAAGGAATGGGAGAGTTTTTCCATTCATACATGTTCATTAAATCACTTGTATTCACTTTTGAGATGATATGTGACCTAGAGAAGAGAATGCACTAGCCTCTCTCCCTCTCTAGAATCTACAAATGTGATCTCTCTCTCTCTCTCTCTCATCACTATAGTTTCTTCATCTTCTTGGAGCATATTGGAGCATATTGGAGGTATAAGGTTAATTTTTATCCCTTGGAGATTGAATATTAGGTATTTATGATAAAACACTAGGGTGGATTATGAAGAAAAAGATGAGGAGATGATGTCTTGCCTTGGAGGATGTGTTGAAGTGATTCTTGAACATTGGATATTCTTGGTTGCCAGGGTTTTGTTGATTTTACTAAGCTAGGGTTTGGAGAGATGGGATGATTTGTACTAGCCTTGAGACAAGGTTATCACATGTACATGTACTTCAACTTGAGCATATTAATGATGTTTTCATCTATCCAAAACTTGTGCAATTGCCATATTTTATTTTCCGCTATATATGTTCTTTGTGAATTGTTATTTACAACCACATATGTCTTGTTGATTTGACATAAGTAAAATGATAATTGTTAAGTGATTTGACATATAAGTGAAAAACATAAGGGACTGGTTTTACTAGTGTCATAATGCTATTGTACTACAATTATTAATGTTGTAAAAGAGTATTTCCAAATTTGGTTATAGGCTAATAAGTTTCCCTAAATTGGTTGAAACTTATTCATGTGGGTTGGTATCTTTTATCCTTGAATTGCCAAGAAGTTTGGGTTATTTGGAAGTGAAACATTGTACTCTTTCCATTGTTGTTTCATATCTTGTTTTATAACATCCATAAGGTTGAAAATTCATAGGGATAAGATCTGAGAAACCCACTAGGTTGAAGGTGAAATTTCTATTTTGCATTGAATTTTGAATTCTAAGAAATTTCCACATTCTACTCATAAATATATGGACATTGTGAAAGTATTCATGAGAGAAATTTTTAGGTTGCAGAGAGTGCCCATTGCAATTGTTTCAAACGAGGATACAAATTTTACTTCCAATTTTTGGAAGAGTCTTTTTGAAGGGTTGGGCACCAAGATGAATTTTAGTATTGATTACTATCCAATGCGATGGGTAGATTGACAGAGTGAATCAAGTGATTGAAGACACACAATGCATTTATGTGATGGATAAACTATCCAAGTGGGAAGATTATTTACACTTGGTGGTTTTTGCACATAACAATGAGAATATTGCATCATTAAAAATGAACCCATTTGAGAACTTATATGGCAGAAGTTGTGGTGCTCCAATAAGTTGGGATAAACTAGTGATTATATTCATACTTGGGTTGGAAATGTTAGGAAGTTGCTAGGATTAGGTAGAATTCAAAGGTTCACAATCCACATAGAAAAGTTATGCATATAAGAATAGATTGCATAGAGAATTCAATGTTAGGGATCATGTTTTCCTCAGAGTGAAGTCAAAGAAGAGCTCCTTGAAGCTTGGAAGTTGTACCGATCTAGCACCTAGATATTATGGGCCATTTGAAATCCTTGATAGGATAGGACTGGTTTCATATAAAATCACATGGCTTGCCATTTGAATTCCATGTCAAAAGATGATATAGATGACAAAGGAGATGCAAAATAAAAAATATTCAAAACAAAATCATAATGTCAAGACACAAAAATTGGTTGTGTCAAATGTGTCATGAATGTAACACCAATAAGTTGGATGATTGTGAGGTAGATGAAACAATTGACAACCAAAATGTCGATGAAGAATATCAACATATTGACATTGACACAATAGAGTATCATATCAGAATAAGGAAGTGGAAATAAGTGATGTGCCAATAGATAGTTTCTAGTAGGAAGAAATGAGAATTGAATTCGTCAAAAAATGATTAGTGATATTGTGGAATCAAAACCTAGAAAAGGATTGCAACATAGCATGGAGAATCATCACAACCCACAATCAAAATATAGAATCAATAATAGAAATGGAGATTGAGGATTGAACAAGTCAAACTAAACCCTAGTATACTAATATAAATTTGTGTAAGTTGTGCATGTCAAGAGAGGACATATTCAGTGTTGTATTTTCTAAGAGAGGGGTCATAGAGTCATATATTTTGAGATAGGACTTTGAAGTGTGCATGTTTTAGAAGGGAATTATAAACATAAAGCCATAAGTTGTCTATTGAGTAGTAGGGATTTGATTAAGGCTCATTTGTTCTTTACACCACAATGTGTGTCATTATAATTGCATACTACATTGTTTGTTTTTGTAATTGTATTGAGTTTCTAGTTCTTCTAGAAATCTATATTTGAATTGTATCAAAGTTTATGTGATTGGAATCAAAATATTTACTCATAAATAATTTGCTGGAGAATTTATCTAGGAAACCATATCTTGGATAGAGTCAAATAAAATGAAATCTAAAATGGTAACATGATATCAAAGTTGATGTAAATGAATATAAGAAGCTATGTAGTTGATTTTAGATCCCATACTGAAAAATCTTGGAAATTATTTTGGATACTTGTTTCCATAGAACCAAGAACTAGTCATAATATTATGAAGAATATTTGCACTTCACTCCTATTTAGAGAAAACTCTTCTTAGGAAAACCAATCATATACCATTATCCAAAATATGTCACAATATTTTTTTCACCTTGGACATTTGTGTATTTCAATTAGTCAGGAGTAGATGGGTAGCACCATAAGCTTGTCTAGATAATGCACTACTCCAAGATCATGAGTCATTTCAATGTCTATAAAACCTTTCATGTCTTGAAAAAAGTGCTTATATTGGCCAATTATTTTCAATGGTGTAGAGTGCCACAACTATGATTTGTGTATCTTGCAAATCACAAGAAAGAATTGTATACTCCTCTACCACTTTTGCAACTATCGTGGGATTTTTCCTCCATGTAGTATCTCGTAATCCTATCGACCACCAAGTGCAATTTTAATGTTATCTATGTATTGGTTGATAGGTTCTCCAGAATAACATTTGCACCTTGTTGTAAGATTTACCTCTTAGTAAGACACTTTTAAACTATTATTTGCATAGGTGTGGGTACACTTTGACTTTTCTACATCCATTGTTTCAAACCGAGCTTATATATTCCCAAGTCATTTCTAGAAATTGTTGTGGAAAATTATTGACATAATGCTTCAGATATCAATGAATTTCCATTCATAAATTCATGTCCATATAGAGGTGGTTAGTAGATCCATTGTACATTTCAATATGCATGCACAATCATAAACACCTCCATAAAATGATGTAAGTTTAATATTAATTCAACATAGGAATAACAAAGTCTAATAACCTCTACTAGACACAATCATTTTGAAGTTTTCCTCAACATTTAACCTATAATGCCAATTGGTGTGGCTTACCCTACACCCACTACCATAAGAACTTCAACTCCAACATAGAAGGAAGCTTACAAGTTAGTATTGTTTTTATAAGTTTACATTGTTTAACAAGAAGTTAACAATAGCTTAAAGAAAAAAATTATTACATATAATTAATTAAATGACATGAACAACACTGTGTACCCCGCAGCTACCAACATGAGATTAATTGTGATTCCATATGTATAGAGATTAAAAAAAAACCACACATGTGAAACTCTAATGTTTTTTCTATGAGCCGAATACCATCTCCAAGGAAGTTGGAGAGAACTCATAAGATGTAAGTCCTCTATGCACTATGTGGACATGGGGAAGCACAATAAAAACACATGGCATCACACACAAAGCATGATCTAACACATGGTATCTTATGTGGACCAATCTAGTTCATATGAGTAGTTCCAAGCTCATAAGGAATCTTCAAAAACCTTTTACATACTTCTCATGTCCACACAATTTTTAGTATAATTGTGTCCTGTGTTTCTAGGTAGATGCATATCCAATCATTTATACTTTTGGATTACTCTAAATAAGCATGGACCTCTCAAATAAAGTTCATATAAAGAGGAGTTGCACTTTCTTATTTGACGAACTTTTGTACAAATCTTTGCTTACATCTCTTCTCATAGGTTTGATGTATTTTTCATTCGATTAATGAAGGTTTTATGTATTTTTCATTCTATTAATGAGATACATTGTTTTAGTGCATCTCATGTCTTTTAAAGATTTGTGTAACTTTTCTCCCATATGTTATGTTGTGATTTTTCTCATTTAGCTACAACATTTAGCTTTCAATCATAGCATAAGGTTACCTCTAATGTCTCTCGGTTATCCATGGAATGTAAGTTAAGGTGTTAAGTGTAAATAAATAAATTTTAATGAAAATATAAGCTATTTATCAGGAAATTTATTCAAAGGTTTTTGTTAAGAGTGAGTTTTATAAGAAGATAGGGTTATGCGTAGAGAATTCATTATAATAGATAATAGTTCATATAATGCTCTATGCCAAAGATAAGGTTATGTATAGAAAGTTCATTATAATAGATAATGGTTCATATAATGTTCTATGCCTTTAGGTTGATAGAAAAATCTCTATAATAAATCCTTGTGTTCTAGTTTTATAATTTGATAGAATAGTTGATAGGAAAATCTCTATAATAAATTCTCATATGTTTAATTGAAGATGTTGTGTTCTAGTTTTATAGTTTGATGGAATAAATTTGAAGATCAATGTTGGAGACATTTGATTTGGAGTAATGAGTTGAAGATGCCAATACTCTTAAAATATAAAAAGAAAATGAGATTTTCTTATGTAATTAGAATTGGAATAAAATTTGAAATTGATTTGCCTTCATCAAATTATAATAAGTTACATGACAAAATTAGGTGTAAAGTAGAGCCAATGAAATTTAAATGAAATTTTAAAAGTGATTTCATTTCACATTTAGCTTTTAAAAAAAAAAAATCATAAATTTAATTTATCATAAAGTTAGGTGCAAAAGAAAAATTATTAGTTAAGCATAAATAGCTTTTAATAAAACTTAAAATTGAATTCAATTTTTTAATCAAATTTAGTGTTTTCCAATTAAATTTAAATGAGTTTCAATGAAATTTTAAAAGTGATTTCACTTCACATTTAGCTTTTGTTAAAAATATTATTCATAAATTTAATTTATCATAAACAAAGTTAGGTGCAAAATAAAAATTATTAGTTAAACATAGGGGTGGCAGGTGCGGGGGGAGTCATTTACGATTCCGAGGGGAAAAAAATGTCTGATTACATCTGGGGACTAGGAAGGACGCCAAACAACAAAGAAGAGATCCTCACTGCCTATATGGGACTCAAACTAGACCAGGATTTGTGCATCTAGACTCTAACAGTGTTGGGGGATTCTGAAATCATCATAAAGGAACTGAGAGGGATGCCTAGATCGACAAAATCACCTCTTCAAATCATATCTACGGCAATCAACTCACTTAAAAAAAAAATTTGCTTGAGCTTTTTCCATATTTTGTGAAAGCAAAACACAGAGGCAGACAAAATGGAAAAAGCCACCAAAACTCTAGAACATAGTAGTCTTCACACCAACCAAGTTCTTTATAATGTTTGTCTCCCTTAAAAACATTCAGCCCTTTGTCACCCCCTCACCAATAGGATCAAGGCTTACCTCCCTCGTCACCACCCCCCCTCCCTCTCCCTCCCAAAGCTTCCCCCCTCTCCTCTCATGTCCCGTCCTCTTCCCCCACTCCAGGCACACGCCACATAGTCGACCACGTGCTTCACTCTACATACCCACGCTCCACCCCCCCCAAGCCAATCCCCTCCCCCTCCTCGCACAGGAACTCCCTATTTAAGCAATCCCCTCACTTTCTTCGAACGGTCATATACTTTCCACTTGCGTCACCCTAGGGCTCACACCAGTGGACTTCCTCTCCTTGCTCGTGGGTAATCATGGATACCCCGACTTATAACAGCCTGTGGAGGCCTTCCTCCAGACTCGCCCTACAGTCTAGATCTTCTACTATCAGCAAGCACCCTCGCATCCTTGAAATCCTCCCTCTCCTTCCCCTCCCCCCCTCCCACGGCTACGTTATGTTCACTCTCTACGCCTTCCTGGCACATAGCGCAACCATGAGCCGAAGCAACAACGAGCAATGCACCTGCCCAGTCTGCACCCTAGAGGATATGCGGGGGCAATTTCAGGGATTGCAGGTCGAATGTCGAAGAATAGAGGATCGGGCAGACTCTAGGCATAGGGAATTGCAGCAAGAAAATCAATAAATTCAGGAAAATGTGGCTACAGTTCAAAGCCAAATGCATAGATTGGAGCACAGGCACAACCATGAATTAGCCATTGTTCTGCAGGGAGTTAAATAGAATACAAGGTAGCTCGAAGAGCTCAACCAATGCCCACCTCAGCATCCTGTTCGCTCAGCAGGTACATACGAGTCTTGGATCCCCTCCACCTTCCATTCAGTGGCCAGCAATCAGCAGGAGCAAATAGCCCCAGGTTTTTCTGACCACGTTTGGGACGGAGCAAACCAGCAACAAGGGGACGAGAATCAAGCTGAGGAGAACTATGCGCGTGATGAAGCAGGCCCCTCCCACCCTTAGTACAGGTTCTTATGAATTGTAAGCACTAGTTTTTGTTGCATAGTTTCATAGCCATTTTTATATGGCAAGTCTGTAGTGCATACGACACAATAACCATCAGACACATCGCTATAAGAATGATGGTCTGTAATTTCAACACTGGCAAGAAGATAGGCCCACAGTCAACTCCTTTTTGTAATATGGACATTTTTTGATAATATACAAATACCCGTTTCTATTAAAAAAAAGTTATTAGTTAAACAAAAATAGTTTTTAATCAAACTTAAAATTGAATTCATTTTTTTAATCAAATTTAATGTTTTTCCTTATAAAATTTATTAAGGGAGAGTAGATCATAAATTTAATTTTTTTTCCACAAACTGATGACTCTAAGAAGTCACAACAATACTTATAGGATTTATAGGATTTGAACCACGATACCAATACGATTTAAACCACTGAACCATGAATGTTCATAACTAAGAGAGATAATTTGAATTTTGTGGCAAAGGGAAAGGGACATATTGTTATGAAAGAACCATCAAAATTGGCAACACTTATTGCACATTTATGAGGATTGTTATGTAAAAGGTTTGACATTAGATATATTATTTTGTGATAAATTATTTTCACATCCTCAAAAGATATGACATGTTGTTTATTCTACACCATCTTTCTTGAAATGAGAGTGCAGACATTATTTCCACATAACAAAAGATCGTGTTGAGTGTTTTATTTAACAAAATAATTGCATACATATAAGTGCATCAAGCTATTTCTTAAAATAAACACACTATCTTAGCACACTAGTAGATTGTTGAGAAATGCTTTCAACTTTATAACCACTCATATTCAACTTAGGAACAATTTTGTTGGAGAAAATCTCTCATCCAATTAAGATCTAAAAGCCTCCTCAAAACACACAAGAAGGTTTGAATCTCATGTAGAGAAAAACTCTACTTTACAATGATCAATAATAATAACAACCACAACTTTTAGTGTGAACACATATCACACATAAGACAAGTAGGAGTTACTCATTCCAACACTCCCCCTTAAGGAATACTTGTCTCAATCCCTATCAGAAAGGTCTTTATTAGTTTCTAGTCCTCTGCAACACATGCTTCCCTAGAAACTAAATATGCTTCTTATCTAAAAAGTTTGTCTTTTGGTGCAACTAAGGATTTTCTTCTTCTAGAAATCACCAATTTGTAGAATCCCATATAAAGGAACACCCATCCATTGAAATGCAGGGTACCTAAATGCTACAATCGTTGGTATAGTAGAAAGTCTTTAGGGTACATGGCTCATTCAAATTCTTGATGAAGTCCCCATGGATGTGCAACCAATTTTATCAACATTCCATGAGCTAACCAATGCAACAAATGCACCCACTCTTGGTTGGCACCTATCCCTTGAGTCTTTCCTCATTCCCTTGAGTCTTTCCTCATTCTAACACAAAACAACTTGTATACAGGTTTATGATTCCATAACATCACCCTCAGTCCAAAACCAACATATGGTCCACTCATAGAGCATTCAACCGACACATGACCCATTCCAAGTGTTAAAAAAATTATTTATATGGGTGAACAAACTCCCCCTTCAAAGAAATACAATAGGTGGTCATTTCAGAGACTCCACTCAACTATTCCATATGGACATGCATTAGCTACCCTCTTGCTTAAGTAAGATCAAATAGCCAGTTTGACTTATACACCCAAGCATGATGATACACATCCAAATGTTCTAGGTAATTTGCATTCACTTATTCATCATAGAAACCAAGCCTCCCAACTTGGATGCATTACAACTAGGAACATTTAGTTCTTAGTTCTTGTACCAAGACATCTTTTGTTCAACTTAGACACACTAAGCAAGCTATCTATCTCATCTTAGACACACCAAGCCATCTAATGCTTAGCCTTGACACACCAAACAAACCATCAGCTAGAACACACCAATAAATTTTCAAATCACTAGTATTGCAACCAGTGAATCTCTTAACATCATCATTCACGGTCACACAACAATCATCATTCACGGTCACACAACAATGGTGGATGTTTTAGCATCGTCATTCACTATGACTCACACAACAATGGATCCATTCATCGTAGTCCATTTACCAATCTTTGGCACATAGGGGAAAAATGGACACCATATCTATGTAGATTTAGGCCCTGTGTGACATATACAATGACTCGACTATAGTAACATGACTACTTTCACTATGCCATGGGAACTATTCCCATCATCTTTGGACCTATCTTCAAAAATATAAAATTCTTTGCTACAAGAACAACATCTTTTTGTCCTTTTTACTACAATTTCACCATTTCTTCCTACTACAATCTCACCATTTCAATTTAGATTTAAGTCTACAAGAACAACATCTTTTTGTCCTTTTTACTACAATTTCACCATTTCTTCCTACTACAATCTCACCATTTCAATTTAGATTTAAGTCTACCATCAATACTTTTTACTACAATTTCACCATTTCTTCCTACTACAATCTCACCATTTCAATTTAGATTTAAGTCTACCATCAAAACTTGGCTTCCCCAACTAGAACAATTCTTTGTCCTTTTTACTACAATCTCACCATTTCAATTTAGATTTAAGTCTACCATCAATACTTGGCTTCCCCAACCAGAACAATGCAACTTCATTATATCTTTAATTGCCATGATAACTACGTAATGGTTATTCATATCTTTAATTGCCATGATAACTAAGTAATGGTTATTCACCCAAGCATGCTGTTATAGACATGTATGCTGTTATAACAGTGCAAACGCTGTTATGACAGTGAAAACGGCGGTGCTTTACATCATGGAGGATGATGGAGATTCTTACTGTACGTCAGTTATATTTTGTATTATTCTTCGCTGTGCACGTTCACTGGAGTTGTAAATGAAAAGCACCATAAATGAATTGTGAAATCAGGAATACCACATAAGAATCTCTTTCTTTTCAAGTTGAAGCAAGAACTGCAACACAGGACTTCAAAAACTAAGCTTGTATAAACATTGATAATTTCATGTGGTACTCAGAAAACAGGATAGCATAAGTTTGGCGATTAGTGATATTTCATGAAGTTATATACTACAGATTTTTCATGTCAACATATGTTGCATAACAGCCTTCAAAGTATTAAATTTTTTCAGATCTTTCTGCTGCCAGAACTTCCCTATTTACAAGAGTTGCATCGACAACACTGCAACTTATAAGAGTACCACTGCACCTTATTCCTTAATTCACTTTCATAGCTGGAAATTTTTAGGATCCATCACCGTACTCCTTTGCTCGCTCATCATCCGAACTACATACACCGGTCGCTGCAAATCAACTAAACCACCTAATGTTATATTCATCATGTTATTGTTCCAGTTTCTTCATGAATTCAAGAATGGACTGCTGTGATAATCTTCTTGTTATTGCTTCGTTATTTATAGATTGTATAACTTCAAGCAGCAGCAGATACAGATCCAACACAATTTGTGGCTGCCCCATTTTGCAGATCAGCAGAACCATCGTTCTGATCCTCCTCCTCTTCAGAATTCCATAAGAAATGAGCATAAGATGAAAGAACATAGCTGCAAAAAATCAAGGCCAGCAAGAATATTTATGAGCTGAAGTGTCACCATGATCTAATGTACATTAAGCAGTAGAGTACAGTATAGGGTAGTCCAAGGCTTATTTCAACGGATTTTTGTCAATATTGATGGGCTTTTTCGGAGGATTTTAATTCACAGTAGGAATGCCACTAATGCCGAAAAACATCCTCAAAATTCCTCTGAGAGATGTCGCTAATGAATATTGTTCATTATTGTGTTAAAAAAAAAGAGATCTGAAATATCTCACCAGTCATCGGGGGCAGCCTTCACTGCTCGAGCAAAGTAAGTTTCAGCCCGAGTCGCATCGTTATGTGTTTCCCATGTGAACTTGGCATACAGTGACAGTACCTCTGCATCTTCCGGGCTTGCCAAAATCGCCCTTGGGTAGTATTCCTCTGCTTTCGCAATATCATGTTGCACCTATTCAATATAATATACGATACCCATAAATACATCAAACCCAATATCCCAAAACCCTGGAGATCAATATGGTACATTCATAAAATTACAATTTCATATCTAGTTCATGAAATCAGAAACATAGAATCTGTGCTAATTAATTACCTCATGCAGAAACTTGGCATAGTTGCTGAGAAGAAGTGGATTGCCAGGATTTGCTTCCAACATAATCTGATAATACATATCTGTTCTTCTCTTGGAATTCTCATCTTCTGCTGCTTCACAATTTCCTCCTCTTCTTTCAATACCAGATCCTCTACTCATATACTCAGTCTCAGACACATGGGCAACTCTGCATCCTCTTGCAGTGCAGAACAATGGCACTCCATTTGGGCCAACTTCTAGAGTTGAATATTTATAATCTTCATTTTTTCTAGACACTAATGGAGAGTTCTCAAGAAGAGTTTCCACAAATGAATCTATAGACTCGCTCAGATTTCTTCTAGTTACCTGCACATTGTCTTCAACCAATTCTTCGCCATTCATACTTATAAGACTAGAGCCCAAAGGGTGCGAGATCGAGTCGCTCTCTAATTCAATATGAATTTGTTGAGCAGAAACTGAATTCCGAACTGGGTTTTCAAGACATGCAATATCTAATTTACTTACCTCATCCAGACTTGGGTGAGGGAGCATCCAGGTATTCAGCTCTATCAGGCTGCTAGCTTCTGCAGATTCAGAGTTTTTGCAGGTAGAGGCTGTAAAATTACCATCAGCTAGGGACAGCGTTCTTCTGTGTCTCATGGGAGAAGCGGAAGCAGTGGCCTCGCCTTCGGAATCAGTATGATCTGTGAATAGGTTCATGCGGGGATTGAAACTGGCACATCTGGAAATGTACCTATGTACAGATCTCCCTGATTTCCAGATGGGTGGATTCAGTGTTGTTCTCATGTCTCTCTTCAAGACCTCTAAGTGGCCTAAGTGGGAAAGAGCAGAACCCATAAACACAGAAGTGGGAGAATTTCTGAGCAACAGCATTTTGGGCAGCGGAGGGATACTATAAATCATTCGAAAGAGAATCAAAGCGAGGAGATTAAGTCGATGGACATAAATAAATGGTATGCGTTTGTGTTTACGAGGTGCATTTCAAAGGAACTGCTCTGCTCCCCTTCTTTCTCAAGGATTCGATTCATATTTACCTCTGTTGAAACTTGTTTGTGTTTGGCTAAGCATGTTAGGCGCAAGAAGAGTCAGGCCACGCGTAATCTGTTCCAACTTCCATCTGCACACACCTTGCCTCCCATGAGGGTGGCTCAAATATCCATGCTTATCTATTCCCTCGAGGCACAGGGGCACACTCGAAAGTTCTTCAGTCACTACCTTCCCTGCAGGACTTCTAATTATTAGTATTATTTATTCACACTGGGAAGGTTCATATTACGCTTCGTTGCATTTACAATCTAATGTGTGAGTGCGTGCATTTGTCCGGGAAGAAGTGCATTTTGGTCAATTTGGTTTATAAAAATAGCAATAATACAGGGCAAACTTTAATACGTGCATCCAAGGTCCCTATAGTAGTTATTGGTGGGTTTTGAGCTCACAACCTCTCTCAGTTTGAGGATCAAAGGAGGTGAGATGACCCATTGAGCTATAGGTGGAACCTCAATAATAGGAACCTCAATAATAAGTGTAGGACCCAACATTGTTTCCTTCTTAATAATTTGGGGTTTGTCATTTTGCACAACATTTGGTTTACACATGACAAAACAACATAGGGGAGGAAAAAAAGATTTTGGTAAAAGGAAAAAGTGGATTGTCCCATTTCCTTCTTTATAATTTGGGGTTTCTCATTTTGCTTCATTTGGTTTACACGGGATAACATTTGGATTACACATGACAAACCAACATAGGGGAGAAAAAAAAGGATTTTGGTAAAAGGAAAAGTGGATTGTCCTATCTCTTCTTAATAATTTGGGGTTTCTCATTTTGCTTCATTTTGGTTTACACATGACAAATTTGGGGTTTCTCATTTTGCTTCATTTGGTTTACACATGACAACATTTGGGGTTTCTCATTTTGCTTCATTTGGTTTACACATGACAACATTTGGTTTATACATGACAAACCAACATAGGGAAGGGAAAAAAGGATTTTGGTAAAAGGAAAAGTGGATTGTCCCATTTCCTTCTTAATAATTTGGGGTTTCTCATTTTGCTTCATTTTGTTTACACATGACAAACCAGCATAGGGGAGGAAAAAAAGGATTTTGGTAAAATGAAAAGTGGATTGTCCCATAATGCATAATGAAAGATTTTGTTTACAATATTATTTTTTATAATATTATTTTTTGTAAAATTAGAGCACAGTCTAACAATTACTTTTAAGTAAGTTGGGGTTTAAGAGTTAAGTATAATGATGAGAGAAGGTCATATTGATAACATATATAATAAGTGTGACAAACACAATGCATGTTAATCTATGCTATTTGCTTTATTGTTATGAGATTCTTGACAACCATTTGATTTCACATTGATAATTTTAAATGATGGGAGAATCACGACCCTTTTATATACACTTGTGGAATATCTAGCAAAACAAAGGGTATAATAAGCCTACAAGAAAGTTGTACAAGTGTATCCTTAGTTCCTTGTCATGCTTTATTTTTACCCTTCTTGAGATTGAAAGGAAACAATAAAGAGTTGTAACACTAAACTTAAGGGATGTAGCAACTAAAGTGTTTATCCCAATAGTGCTCTATATCCATAGTACCCTAGGTCCAACTTCACATGATAGGATCATATCTTCTTGTAGCCCTAATTTATCCACAATTTCCATATTACATGGCCTTCTCTACAACTAC